>SJYC01069740.1:0-67578 GCA_006408675.1 Madoqua kirkii
TTTTACGTCTGTGAGCCTACTTCTGCTTTGAAAATAAGTTCATTTGTATCATTTGCTTTTAGATTCCACATATAAGTGATATCATATATTTGTCTTTCTCCGTCTGGCTTACTTCACTTTAGTATGATCATCTCCTAGGTCCATCCATGTTGCCACAAATGGCATTATTTTCTTCTTATGACTGAGTAATATTTCACTGTATATACAGACCACATCTTCTTTATCCATTCATCTGTCGATAGACATCTAGGTTGCTTCCATGTCTTAGCTATTATAAACAGTGCTGCTGTGAACATAGGGGTATATGGATCTTTTCAAATTATGTTTCTCTCCAGAAGGAAAACATTTTTTTAATGAAGAAGCAATCCAGCAATGTTGGCATAAGCAAAGGACCTGGGCTTATCCACCCTACGTTAATTCAGGAGAACATGTCTACGAGGTTCAAACACCATCCCAGACGCAAATATGGCAGCTGCAAGGAAATAGAAGCTAGACACCGAAATCTGAAGGAGAGCCAGAAAATAAACACAGGACTCTGGCTTGGCTGATTTCTTTTGCTGTGCTGTTTGGGTTTAGTAAGGTCCAAAAATTAATGTCAGAACGCTAGGATAAAAGAGAGGGGCTCTCAGTGAACCAAAGGCAAACGTTTCTGCCTAAACATACAAATGAACTCTAGGAAGACTAAATCTGCACGGAATTATTACCCTCAAACACAAGGGTAAGGAAACCTAAGTCTATGTTCTGGGGCCTGTAAAGCAAGCTGACACCTGATTCAGCGAGAGTTTCCTATGAAGTGTGATAGACTGACTATACAGAAAATCCTAGTTTCTTGTACAAACCATGCCCTGAACCACCGCGCTGGCTCTAGGGGGTGCCTTGTGCCTCAGAAACTCCGACTTGAACAGCAGCAAAGGTTAACTCTTAGTAGGCAAAGCAAGAGCTCAAAGCGTCTGGGGCTGTAATTCAAAATTCACTTTCTATTATCAGTCAGACCACTAATTCAAGAACATGCCGTCAACCATCAATTAGCTCTAGACAGGATGTTCTGACCGTAATATACACGGAGAAAATGTCACCCCTAATTCTGGCAGGCAGGTTGTCCAGGGAATAGAGTAGGCAGAGGCCCAGGTTCAAGGTGAAAGGTCGCCCCTAGAGCAGAACAGAAGCATCACCACCAGTGATGACCGTTCACTGACCGTGTGGTGCCCCCTTTCTGCTTTGGTGGCTACAAAGCTCACAGCTCAGCACGTGGCCTAAACACATAGAACCCTAAGAGCAGGACTCTCCGGCCCCACAGCTGTCACAGGCCCCCCTCTCTTTGTCTCCCATCTGTCCCACTGCCATTCCAGCCTAGTGAAGTCACAGCGGCCTCTGCCTCGCCCAGTCAAGGGCCTCTCTTTCTGTCCTCAGCTTCCTGACACCCCAGCAGCGTTCGGCTCAGTGGTGCACTCCCGGCTCGTCTGAGTTCTGGGATCTCCTCTGACCTCTGGGGCCTGCACTCCCCGGGAGCTTGCCACCCTGAGCTCTGGGCCCTCCTCTGACCTCTGGGGCCTGCACTCCCCGGGAGCTTGCCACCCTGAGCTCTGGGCCCTCCTCTGACCTCTGGGGCCTGCACTCCCCGGGAGCTTGCCACCCTGAGCTCTGGGCCTTCCTCTGACCTCTGGGGCCTGCACTCCCCGGGAGCTTGCCACCCTGCCTCCTCCTCTCCAGTCTCCCTTGGTGATTCTTCCTCTGCTGTTAGGCTTCTAAACACTGCAGCGCCTCAGAGCACGGTGCTAAGACACCCCTTTTTCATCCACTATATTCTCCTTGGATAAAGCTATTCAGTTGCACAGTTTCAAACACCAGTTCTATTCCAATGACTAAGTCTGGGTTTTCAGGAGTCGCCTCTCTCTCAGAGCTCCAGAGTCTGGATACTGAGCCACCCATTGGATATTTCCACATCCTCTCTACTCCAGCCAATCATGCCCTTCCCCTAATCTTCTTAATCACAAAAATGAGAAAAACCATCCTCCCAGCTGCTTCTAGAGAAGGAAATGGCAACCCACTCCAGTATTCTTGCCTGGAGAATCCCACGGACAGAGGAGCTTGGTGGGCTACAGTCCATGGAGTCGCAAGAGTCGGAGACGACTTAGCTACTAAACCACCACCACCAGCCAGCTGCCTAAGCCACAACAGCAGTAACCATCTCATCGATTTTGCTCTTTTGCTCACTCTGTCCCCATCTTCCCCTACATTCAATTCGTTAGCCAATCACATTGGTCTGATATTCAAAATGTATCACAAACCGGGCCCTGATTCAGGTAATAGGCAACTAATCTCTAACAGAACAATTCTGGACATCTATAAAACCCAGTTATACTGGACCACTGGAGAGTGACCAAGAGCACACAGATCACAGGGAAAGGGCATCAAACAGAAGCCAGGAAGGAAGAGGGGCTGTTCCCGAAAATAAAGAGCCAGAGGAGAACTCCAAAATTCTGCACATAAAACCTCCAAACCTCTGGTGGACCCCCTAGTGATGTGTGAGCATGACAGACCCAAATTAATCCAGCACAGGCTAAAAGAGCTGAACAAGGTCAAACTGCTACCCACTGCATGAGAAGGCAGAGCAGCGAGTCTGAGTGAGCCAAATCAACTGCTGAGACTATCTCTCTCTCTCCCACTATCCTACAGAAAAGCAGTTTTGAGTACCTACAATACCAATGTACAAGAACAATCTAAAACTATCCTGTTGGAAGAAACAGGGAAATGTGGGTCATACCCAAGAGAATAGATCATCAGTGAGGACCTATCCAAGGTAATTCAGAGATTGGAATTACCAGAAAAGGATTCTAAAACAGCCATTCTAACTATGCTAAAAGATGCACAGAAAATATGCATATAATGAACAACAAATTAGGAAAGAGCAGCAGACAGATGATAACTATGAAATAAGCCAGGTTGGAAATCCTATCTGAAAAAAATTCAATGGATGGACATAACAACAGACAAGAGATACCGAAAGAGTCGGTGAGTTTGAAGACAGCTCCGTAGAAATTACCTAATCTGAAGAACAGAAAGGAAAAAAAAATATTTGGGGAAAAATTGAATAAGGCATCAGAGATATCTAGGACAATGTCCGAAGATCAAGCATACATATGGCTGGAGTTCTAAAGTGAGGACAGGAAGAGACTAAGGTAGAAATAGCATTTTATAATGGCCCAAACTTACCTGACACAGTGAAAAATATAAATTGACAGATTCAAAAAACTAAGTGAATGCCACAAAGGATAAACACAACACCTGAAATTACTCCACTAAAATGCACTTCTTCAGTCAGTCTTTGACCCAGCAATTTAAGGCGGTCACCAAATCACAACAGATCACAGTAAGCTTTGAGTCTGTTTCGAGTCATTATTTCCTAATATCTTTCCTATTTATTTATCACTTGTTTATTGTCTGTTTCAACAAAAATAGGAGCTTGTAGAGAGCACACACTTTGTCTCGCTCATCCAAACAATACTTCTGAGCGTGTTTGACAAATACTGGTTGAATGGGTAAAGAAAATTCTAACTTTACCTCTGATGATACTTCCTCTTTTGCATGATTCATGATTAAATCCAGGGGTAATATAAACACTGTCATAAGCTCCCTCTAGTCTAACTGGCTACATGCCAGGTGCTGCTCTTGCGCTGCACACACGGGGCAGCCCTAAGTGCACACACTACTATCACCCTCATTTTTAGCTGAGGAAGCCCAGGGAGGGCAAGGCAAGACTGACTGCCCAGCTTCAAGCAGGGACAGGACCATCAACTACAACTTAGAGAATCCACTGGGCTGATGAGAGCAAGGAGTCAGACTTCCTGATAATCTCAGTCTTAGAGGCTGGACTGACTTACGAGAACTGTATTTGAAGCCCCAGGGTGCATGACGCTGTGAAGAACACAGAGCAAGTTGGTCAGGAGCCCTGAACCATTTTCCTCCGAGGAGATGATCTGACAGGCCAGATCCATCACACAGCCCGGGACAGAGGCGCTGGGGAGCAAGCCAAGGAAGAGAAGGCCCAGTGTTCAGCGTTCAGACGGAGACGTATCAGGGGAGTCACCACCATACTGCTGAGGAGTGCTTAAGAAAGAACCCAGCAGCCTGCCCATCTGTTTCATCTGCTGAAGGACACGGCTTTGTACTAACAGAACAGCTGAGTACATGCTGAAACTGAAGAGGTGAAGCTTTTAAGAGCACAGGAAAGAAAAAATTTTTTGACAGATCAAGCTGTGATTCTCATACAGATAAAATGCCTGATTCAGACTGAAATAAAAAAGTTATTTTGTACTGAGTGAAACCCTTTCAGATTTAGCTTACTTTTTTTTTTTCACGTGATGCCAAATGTACATCATCATTTCATCATCCTTCCTGGAAATACATTAATATAATTTTTAAAATGTAGAAAAATATCATGTTTTCATGTATATCAATAAACCAGGGGGAAAAGGAATATCCTTCCAATTTTCAAATGTACAGAGATTACTAACATCACCCCTAATTATGCCATGCTTTCTCTGGACCATTTCAAGCGCTTTAGGGTAAAGACACATCATGCTAATAATACTAGCATATGTCATCTCTAAAATGTATTTTGATGAATATATTTCCTAACTTCAATTTTAATTTCCTCTGTGACTCATAAATTATTTAGAAGCTATTTTTTTCCAGACAGCTAAGGATTTCTTAACACTGTTGTGAAATTTGCGCTTAAGTCCACTGTGACCAGAAAACATACTCTGAACAATTTCAGTCTTGAAATTTGCAGAAACTTGCTTTAGGGTCCAGCATATATGTTCTATTTTAGTAAATGTGCCATACATACTTTTAAGAATACAAACTGTTTTTGCTGAAAGCAGCATTCCGGATGTCACTTAAGTCAACTGTATTAAGATTGTCTATATCCTTACTAATTTTTGCCTATTTGTTTCTACAAGCTCTTGAAGTATCTCTGTGTCCCAGGAGGATTGTAGAATTATTTTGTTTTGACCTCCCTGCCAATTTTTACTTGATGTATTTTAAAGTTATGCTATTTGTAACATACAGATTTAAGATGAAGATACTGACTCCTCTATCATGATGAAATCATCTCTATCTTAAAGTAGCATTGCTGTGTACTTTGTCTCATAGTATGCCAGCTTTGCTTCAGTGAGTATATACATTACCAAGCCTCTTCCATCCTTCTGTTTAAAGTATGTTACTTTCTTAAACACTGAATGGCTATAATGTATCCTGTAACTTACATAATATTGTATAGCAACTGTACTTTAATTTAAAAGTAAAGTAAAATACTTTAAATAAAGCATGCCACTTACAAGCAGTACATAACATAGTTTTGGTTATATATCCAGCTGACAAACAATCTTTTACTGGGAGTATTTAGTCCATTTATATTAAATATAATCATTTATATAAATGGGTTTTTAGCTACCACACTTCCTCTTTGTTTTCAATTGGACCTCCTACTTTATGTTGACCTTCTATTCTTTTTCTTTTTTCGGATTAATACAATGTTGTTTTATTTCATATTCCCTCTATTTCAACCTCCTAGATACACATACTTTATCCTCTCAAATGTTACCTTAAGAGGTTACAATATGCATTCTTTACAAGTCAGTGCAAATTATTCCTTTTACTGTCCCCAATAATCCTAGAATCTTAAAATACTTTACCTTCATTAACCCTTCTCCTGCCTTTTGTGATGCTCATACATTTTAGTGTTACACACACTTTAAACCCTGAGAACATATTATAGCTTTATATGGTCAACATGTCTATGTTTCACACGCATATTTACCCTTTATGATGTCTTTCATTCCTTCTTGCATTTCCATCTAGGATAATTTCCCTCCTGCTTAAAGTAGCTCCCTTTCATACCGATGGTAGTGCAGTTCCACTACTGACAAAGCCTCTTGGTTTTTGTCCAAAACCATCTTTATTTCATCTTCATTTTTTAAGGAAGTTTTGGCTGGGAAAATAATTTTAGGTTGGCAGCTTTTCTCTCTGATTAAAGATTGCCATTTTATTGTCTTTCTTTTCTCTTAATCGTTTAAGATGTCATAGTTGTGTTGGTCATACTGAGTGAAGTCGCTCAGTTGTGTCCGACTCTTTGGGACCCTGTGGACTGTAACCCAGCAGGCTCTTCCATCCATGGGATTTCCCACGCAAGAATACTGGAGTGGGTTGCCATTGCTTTCTCCAGGGGATCTTCTCAACCCAGAGATCGAACCCAGGTCTCCTGCATTGCAGGCAGATGCTTTAACCTCTGAGCCGCCAGGGAAGCCCATACTACTGGCCCTTTAAAAACAAGGTGTCTTTTTCTAACCTCTGGCTGCTTTTAAAATTTTCTGTCATGGGATTTCAGAGTCTTATACTGATGAGCAAAGATATGTTTCCTTTGTAGTCATCCTGCTTGGGGTTTTCTATGTGTTTGGAATCTTTAAGCTGCTGTCTTTCATCATTTTGTAACAGTATTATATCCTCAAATATTGCTTCTGCCCCTTTCTCCCTCCTCTCTTTCTGGGACTCCACCTCTACAAAGACCTCTCACTTATCTTTAATGATCTTATTTCTTTCTTAAGTTTTTTTTCTTCCCTGCATTTCAGTTTGAGATGATCTACTGAACTGCCTCCCATTCATTAATCCTGTCTCTCATTGTGACAATCTGCTATTGGTTCTAGCCACTGGGTTCTAATTTAAATACTGTACTTTATTTTCTAGAATATCTGCTTGGCTTTTCCACAATAAATTCAAATTATGCCAAAACCCTCTATCCCTCCATCTAATTATTTTGTCCAACTTTTCCTCTGTTGTCTTAAACATATTATTTATGGTTATTTTAGGTACTTGTCAGCTAACTCCAATATCTGACTCATCTGTGGGCCTGATTCTGTTGCCGTGTTGATAAGTCATGTGACCTTGCTTCTGTTGTGTCAATCATTTTTTACTGTATGGTGAATGCTAGAGAGTCTCTAAGTATGGTTATTTTCCACCTAGGAAAGAGACAGAGGGCTCCCCTTGCTCTCTGCTGCACAGGCAGGGAGGGAGTTCACTGCTCAACAAGGAGCTGAGCTGAGCTGGTCTGGGCTGTCATTTGCGCAGGATTCAGTCTTGAGAGAGTCAATTCCTAGGCAGGCTGATAAGAAGTCTGGGGTCCTCAAGGAGGAGAAAGGGGTCTGGGGTTCTTAAGGAGGAGGAAAGGACAACCATCTCTTCTTTTTCTCTACATTCCTTAGCTTAGTCATATAAAATGTTTTCTCCTTTAAGCCCTAAGCTGATGATTACACAATGAACAACTCAGTTTAAACTCTATATAACAATAATGTGTCCTGCTTGAGGACAGTTTCTCCTTCTTGAAAACCTTCTGACTAAACCCTGTTATCTTAAAATGTATATTATGGGAGTGGGTCTGGTAAGATCTTTCTAATGTTACTTCTAACCCTGTCATCTTAAAATGTAAATTGTGGGAGTAGGTCTAGTAAGATCTTTACAACCTTGAGACATTCTTTTGATTTATTGTAATAACAGAGGATGAGATGGTTGGATGGCATCACCGACTCAATGGACATGAGTTTGGGTAAATTCCGGGAGTTGGGTGATGGACAGGGAGGCCTGGCGTGCTGCAGTTCATGAGGTCACAAAGAGTCGGACACAACTGAACTGAGTCGTGACTGAACTGAACTGAAAAACCAATTAAACAATATATAACTCCCTTGCTTAGACCAGCGAGGGGCCCACTCTCCATCCCCCTTCTGATGTCTGTGTCAGAAGCTTTCTCTGTTCCTTTTCTTACTTTAATAAAACTCTGCTACACAAAAGCTCTTGAGTGATCAAGGCTGGTCCCCGGTCCCAAAGCTTAATCTTCTTTGGAGATCATGAATCCAGCACGTTCACCTTAAGCTATCAGTCTGCCTCTGGTTCACCCCCTTCCTAAGGCCTGGCTCTCCCTGGAGTTCAATGAGATCTCTGTCTTCTCCACACTGAACTTGGTTCTGCCCTTAAGAAGTCTTCAGGATGGCTCTTGGGCCCCTGTCCCATTCAAGCTTCAAAACTTGGCCTTCAGTTCAGTTCAGTCATTCAGTCATGTCCAACTCTTTGTGACCCCATGAATCACAGCACGCCAGGCCTCCCTGTCCATCACCAACTCCCAGAGTTCACTCAGATTCACGTCCATCGAGTCAGTGATGCCATCTAGTCATCTCATCCTCTGTCGTCCCCTTCTCCTCCTACCCCTAATCCCTCCCAGCATGAAAGTCTTTTCCAATGAGTCAACTCTTCGCATGAGGTGGCCAAAGTACTGGAGTTTCAGCTTTAGCATCATTCCTTCCAAAGAAATCCCAGGGCTGATCTCCTTCAGAATAGACTGGTTAGATCTCCTTGCAGTCCAAGGGACTCTCAAGAGTCTTCTCCAACACCACAGCTCAAAAGTATCAATTTTTCAGTGCTCAGCCTTCTTCACAGTCCAACTCTCACATCCATACATGACCACAGGAAAAACCATAGCCTTGACTAGACGGACCTTAGCCGGCAAAGTAATGGCATACGTCTTGAGAAAGGGATTCATCATGTTTTGGGGGCCCCTCCAGTCTCATCTATTCTTTACTCCAGACCCAGAAACCTCTTCTTGTTTTTCTGTCTCCCAGAAACAGCCTCCTTCCAGGGGCCAAACTTGGATTCTCATCTGTTCACCACACCTATAACCAACCAATGTCCCAGGTGATAAGTGGTTCTAGATCTTCCGTGGGGTTTTCATCTCCTGCCTGTTCTGTTTTCAGATTTCTGCCACAGCAGGTGTATATTTAAATATCATGTAATCTTGCAAGGCTGTGAGAGGTTTCAATGTGTCTTTCAGAAGCTCCTGGCCCATCTCTTCAGCCCCTCCCAGTGTTTTGCTGGGAAAATGGGCTGTAGGCTTGAGGCCTCCCTCTCCCACAAGTCTCTGATTTGTCACTCCAGTTATGTGTGACCCTAAAACTTTGCTAGCTATTCTTTTACCTAACAGCAGCCCTCTACCTCAGCTTCTGTCTCCAGAATCTGCATGTTTCTGCAGAAAAAAAAAAATGGGTGAGAATGCTCTGCTGTCTTCCTCTGGAATTTTAGTCCAACTATTCCTCACTGACTCCAGAACACTATAGAGTTTTAAAGATATGATTTTTATAGTTGGTGCCAGCATCTCTAATAAACTATATATTATATCTTGTACTACTAATTACATTCAATGAATTTCTAAATATTTCTAAATATTTGTAATATCTAGGAGTCTTAATATTTTCCAAAGAACAGTCTAAATATGCTTTTAAAATAAAAGCATTGATAAAACAGTCAACTTCTTACCTCTTCATAAAACTTCACCTGAGGTACAGCTTCATTAATTTCATTCAAACAAAAATCTTTAAATAGCAAGAAACCTAAAGAAAGAGAATAAAACATTTCAGAGTGGGCAATGGATGGAAACTTTATCCCACAGGGTGTTTTCAAATTCATTTGTTTCAACCTCTTCCCTCCTACATTAGAAAAGAAATTTTAAAAGGTTTTAAGAGGCTACTTAATGCCTAATGCCTACAAGAAAATAATCCAGGTTAGATAAGAGCATCATCCATCTGGCTCTTGCATTGGGGTTCATTCTCTCTTGGCAAACCCCCTCCCACTTTTAAAAAATGCACAATTAGCAGTGCAAGTGGTCACCACCATCCAGCGCCACTGGTCACGACCGAGAGCATAAGATATAGAAGTCAGAGGCGTTGGTAAGAGTCACCACGAGTCTAACAAATCATGTGCTCACTGAAACAGAACTAAACGCCCCGGGGAGATGGTGTGGGGTGGGCGGTGGGAGGTGGGAGGGGGCTTCGGCATTGGGAGATTGTGTACACCTGTGGCTGATTCATGTCAATGTATGGCAAAACCAATACAGTATTGTAAAGTAGAATAAAGTATTAAAAAAAAAAAAGAAAAGAAAACAGAACCAAAGGGCCTCTCTAATCTCCCCAGCCTTTTCTATCACCACACACTAGCTCAAGCCCCACCAGGTCCCCAGTGAACGCCTTCAGCCTAAGTGGGTCATCAATCTCCAGATCATGCTTTTCCCCTTCACAATCCCACGCCTCATCTTCAAGCCAGCACGACCTGCTGCCCAGGACACCACTCCCATTGCACAGCCCGCTATACGGTGGAAGGCAAATAAATATTTGTTGAATGAATGTTTGCTTGCACGGCCCTTCCAACAAGTCAAAGCACTTAGCACACCCTGGTTAATTATCTGACTTACAAGCTCCCATCCAGTACCAAACCCAATCAATGCCTCACGCCTAGTCAAGTCTCAGCAAATGACAGAAGCTGGATAGGACAGGCTGACCAAGGGCAGAGATATGGGAAGGTTGATGCTGCCGCTGCTAAGTCACTTCAGTCATGTTCGACTCTGTGCAACCCCACAGACGGCAGCCCACCAGGCTCTCCCGTCCCTGGGATTTTCCAGGCAAGAACACTGGAGTGGGTTGCCATTTCTGTCTCCAATGCGTGAAAGTGAAAAGTGAAGGTGAAGTCGCTCAGTTGTGTCTGACTCTTCGCTACCGCATGAACTGCAGCCCACCAGGCTCCTCTGTCCATGGGATTTTCCAAGCAAGAGTACTGGAGTGGGTTGCCATTGCCTTCTCCAGAAGTTTACAAAAAGTCAAAAAGAATGAGAAGGTCCAAGCAATTAAAGGATCGCTAGGAGAAACAGAAGTCATGGGGTAGGGTGGGAGAGGGGAGCAGGAAATGAAGAAACCCTCACAAAAAGTTTAAATGTTGGGTGAGAGTTAGACCAGAACTCCCCAGGTAGGAGAGAGCTGGAAGGAAGCAGCTTTGACATGATTTTCTTTCAAGTTAAGAGTAATATCACTTGAGCGTGTCTGTTACTGCCCCGTAAATTCCCCTCCATGGTTCCAGGAACATGACCTTTGAAAATGGTAAATGTTTGTTCACTGGAACTAGAAGGAAAGTATCTGAACTTTGTGGTCAAATAGGCTAGGCCAGAGTCACGAGGGCTGGGTGCAGACGGCAAGCAGGAGCACCGCCGCGCTCCTTGGCCACCCTGCAGCTGCAGCGGGGCTGGAGGAAGCGGGAGGTCAAGAAGCAGCCCAATAGGAAGAGCTGAAGATGCCGCTCTCCACTGATTCTCAGGTTAATGTGTTTATTTTAAACATATTAGTTTAGAGTAAGGTGAAGCAAGAGTAAGGTCGTCTTTTTTGTTCTCATTCCTCTCAAAGTAACTTTACATTTCCCTCGTCATGTCATCTTTGACTCCTGAGTCATTCAGAATGACTGCACCTTCAGAAACGTGCAATTTTCAGATATTTGGATTTTTTTTTTTAGGTATTTTTGGTGATATCGATTTCTGTTTAATTCTGTTATGGTCAGAGAACACATTCGATAGGATTTCAACACTGTAAAATTTATTGAAATTTGGTTTTGGACCAAAATTGGACCAAATTTGGTCCTTCTAGGTGAATGTTTCAAGGGTACTTGGAAAAAAAAAAACAACAGTATATAAGATGAAGTTTTTCATTAAACAGAGTAAAAAGGCAATTAAGTTGGTTGACAGGGTTGTCTGGGTCCTCTAAACTCTTACTGAATGTTGGTCTCTTACTCTCTTCATTATCCACAGAGGACTGTTGAAACACCCATTTGTAAATTGGAGAGGAGAGGAAAGAAAGGAGGAAGGGGATGGAGAGAGGAGCTGAATGAATAAACAACCAATTTAATATGCTGTCACCTACTTTAATGCACCTTCCATCACCAGTGTGTACGGTAAGACAAAGAAGCTTTTTTTATTTATTTACTTATTTTTGGCTGCACTGGGTCTTTGCTGCTGCACAGACATTTCTCTAGTGAGCAGGGGCTACTCTCTAGCTGTGGTGGGAGGGCTCCTCATTGCCATGGTTTCTTCTGTTGCAGGGCACAGACTCTGGGGCACAAGGGCTCAGTACTGTGGCACACGGCCTTAGTTGCTCTGTGGCACGTGGGATCTTCCTGGACCAGGGATCGAACCTGGTCCTCTGCAGTGGCTGGCAGATTCTTTACCACTGAGACACCAGGGAAGCTGCAAAGAATTATTTTAACATTGTATGGGGGGGACAGTCTTTCCCTCCTGTCTGTATGTAAACTTAAGTGCTACTTTCTACCACAGCAGCTGCTAAAATGGAACAGCCAGAAGAAAGCTATTTTGATATTTTGCCTTTAGGATAAATCCTAGATCACTGTGTTCCAGGCTAAAAGCAATTTACCTTCATTAGAATTAAATTACATTTTTTAAAAAGAGAAACGTTACTGATTAGAACAAAAGCTAAAAGGAAAAATTAAGAAAATAATTCGCCTAGCTGGTTCACTTCATCAGTGTGATTTCTCCAGATTTCAAAGAATAAAAAACTGTGGCCCAACACCTGCTTACTAGATAACTGGAATGTGTTTACCCTTGTTTCTATATTTGAACCATTGCAAACTGTCTGGATACTGATTTACTTCCAAGTGTATGTGACATCCAGGAATCCCAATGTCCCACCAAAATATTTTGCAAAAATCAAGAGAAAGAATTGTATTATCTTTTATAAAACATCAATTAAAAACTTGAAATATTAAATATAAGTGGTTTCTATACGAAATTAAATTTAGCCTCCTAAAAATTTTTTTTAAAAGGAAAGAGAAACATGAAAAAGTTTTCTAAGAAATAATGCTTGGGGCATCCCTGGCAGCTCAGTGGTAACGAACCCTCCCGCCAGTGCAGGAGACATGGCTTCCATCCCCGGTCTGGGAAGACTCCATGTGTCACGGAACAACTAAGCTCATGTGCCTCAACTCTTGAGCCTGTGCTCTGGAGCCTGGGGCTGCAACTATGAAGCCCATGTGCCCTCAAACCCATGCTCTGCAGCAAGGAGAAGCCACTGAAACGAGCAGCCCGTGCACCACAGCACAACTGGAGAACGGCCAGCGCAGCAACAGAGACCCAGCACACCCCCCCAACCCCGCAACAAAAGAGATGACACTTGTCTTGGGCTTTATCAGGAGGTTCAAACACTGGGAAGGAAGACAGACTGCATAACTGCTGCAAGTTTCCACCAAAATGTACTGATTTGACTAAGCATTTTCTGCGTCTACTAAGGGTCACTGTGCTATATGTTGGTGAAGGCAGAGTTCTTCTCATAAGAGACTTACTGGTAGATGTAAGGGGCAGGTAGCAAAGCAGTAAACAAATAAGATAATTTTAATGTATCGTAAATGATATAAAGGAATTAAATGTGATGCTGAGATCAAAGATAAAGCAGAATGTCAAGACCTCTCTGAGCTGTAGGATGAATAAAGTACAAAGCATTTCAAATTAGAAAAGGCCAGAATGCCTAAACTCACACCTTCTATTCAATATTGTATTAGAGGTCTTTGCCAGTGCAATAAGAGAATGAAATAAAAGGTATCAAAAGTGAAAAGTTAAAACTACTTTTATTCCTAGACAACCTAGTTAACTATGTAACAAATCCTAGCTACAAAACAGCTGCTACTGCTGCTAAGTCGCTTCAGTCGTGTCTGACTCTGTGCGACCCCATAGACGGCAGCCCACCAGATAGAATGCCTAAACTCACACCTTCTATTCAATATTGTATTAGAGGTCTTTGCCAGTGCAATAAGAGAATGAAATAAAAGGTATCAAAAGTGAAAAGTTAAAACTACTTTTATTCCTAGACAACCTAGTTAACTATGTAACAAATCCTAGCTACAAAACAGCTGCTACTGCTGCTAAGTCGCTTCAGTCGTGTCTGACTCTGTGCGACCCCATAGACGGCAGCCCACCAGACTCCCCTGTCTCTGGGATTCTCCAGGCAAGAACACTGGAGTGGGTTGCCACTTCCTTCTCCAATGCATGAAAAGGAAAAGGAAAAGTGAAGTCGCTCAGTCGTGTCCCCACGGACTGCAGCCCACCAGGCTCCTCCGTCCACGGCAAAAGAACTGGAGTGGGGTGCCACTGCCTTCTCCAACAAAATAGCTACTAGAATATATAAGTGAATTTAGGAAGCTCATAAAATACAAGGTCATTAGCTAAGAATCAATGACATTAGATATACTCACATAACACAATTTTAAAACAGAACTTTGAAACAAGTCCATTTGCACTAACATCAAAAAATAATCTTCCCCTAAAGTCAGGAACAAGACAAGAGTGCCCACTTTCACCACTACTATTCAATATAGTTCTGGAAGTTTTGGCCACAGCAATCAGAGCAGAAAAAGAAATAAAAGGAATCCAAATTGGAGAAGAAGAAGTAAAACTTTCACTGTTTGCAGACGACATGATCCTCTATATAGAAAATTCTAAAGACTCGACCAGAAAACTACTAGAGCTAATCAATGAATATAGTAAAGTGGCAGGATATAAAATCAACACCCAGAAATCCCTTGCATTCCTATACACTAATAATGAGAAAATAGAAAAAGAAATTAAGGAAACAATTCCATTCACCATTGCAACGAAAAGAATAAAGTACTTAGGAGTATACCTACCTAAAGAAACTAAGAACCTATATATCAAAAACTATAAAACACTGATGAAAGAAATCAAAGAGGACACTAATAGATGGAGAAATATTCCATGTTCATGGATCGGAAGAGTCAATATAGTGAAAATGAGTATACTACCCAAAGCAATTTACAGATTCAATGCAATCCCCATCAAGCTACCAACAGTATTTTTCACAGAACTAGAACAAATAATCTCAAGATTTGTATGGAAATACAAAAAACCGCGAATAGCAAAAGCAATCTTGAGAAAGAAGAATGGAACTGGAGGAATCAACTTGCCTGACTTCAGGCTCTACTACAAAGCCACAGTCATTAAGACAGTATGGTACTGGCACAAAGACAGAAATATAGATCAATGGAACAAGATAGAAAGCCATGAGATAAACCCACACACATATGGACACCTTATCTTCGACAAAGGAGGCAAGAACATACAATGGAGTAAAGACAGTCTCTTTAACAGGTGGTGCTGGAAAAGCTGGTCAACCATTTGCAAAAGAATGGAACTAGACCACTTTCTAACACCACACACAAAAATAAACTCAAAATGGATTAAAGATCTAAACGTAAGACCAGAAACTATAAAACTCCTTGAGGAGAACATAGGCAAAACACTTTCGGACATATATCACAGCAGGATCCTCTATGATCCACCTCCCAGTATACTGGAAATAAAAGCAAAAATAAACAAATGGGACCTAATTAAAATCAAAAGCTTCTGCACAACAAAGGAAACTATAAGTAAGGTGAAAAGACAGCCTTCTGAATGGGAGAAAACAATAGCAAATGAAGCAACTGACAAACAACTAATCTCAAAGATATACAAGCAACTTATGCACCTCAACTCCAGAAAAACAAATGATCCAATCAAAAAATGGGCCAAAGATCTAAACAGGCATTTCTCCAAAGAAGACATACGGATGGCTAACAAACACATGAAAAGATGCTCAACATCACTCATTATCAGAGAAATGCAAATCAAGACCACAATGAGGTACCACTTCACACCAGTCAGAATGGCTGCGATCCAAAAATCTACAAGCAATAAATGCTGGAGAGGATGTGGAGAAAAGGGAACCCTCTTATACTGTTGGTGGGAATGCAAACTAGCACAGCCATTATGGAAAACAGTGTGGAGATTCCTTAAAGAATTTCAAATAGAGCTGGCTTATGACCCAGCAATCCCACTGCTGGGCATACATACTGAGGAAACCCGAATTGAAAGAGACACATGTACCCCACTGTTCATTGCAGCATTGTTTATAATAGCTAGGACATGGAAACAACCCAGATGTCCATCAGCAGATGAATGAATAAGAAAGCTGTGGTACATATACACAATGGAGTATTACTCAGCCCTTACAAAGAATAAGTTTGACGCAGTTCTAATGAGATGGATGAAACTGGAGCCGATTACACAGAGTGAAGTAAGCCAGAAAGAAAAACACCAATACAGTATACTGACACATATATATGGAATTTAGAAAGATAGTAATGATGACCCTGTAAGTGAGACAATATAAGAGACACAGAGGTATAGAACGGACTTTTGGCCTCTGAGGGAGAGGGAGAGGGTGGGATGATTTGGGAGAATGGCAATGAAACATGTATACAATCATATAAGAAACGAAGCACCAGTCTATGTTCAATACAGGATACAGGATGCTTGGGGCTGGTGTACGGGATGATCCAGGGAGATGGGGGGGGAAGGGAGGTGGGAGGGGGCTTCGGCATTGGGAGATCGTGTACACCTGTGGCTGATTCGTGTCAGTGTATGGCAGAACCAATACAGTACTGTAAAATAGAATAAAGTATTAAATTAAAAAAATCAATATTTAGGAACAAATAAATAAGAGCTATTCAAGGCTACTATATGGAAAACTGCAAAATATCACTGAAAGATATTAAAGAAGATCTAAATAAATGGAAAGATATATGGATTGGAAGACTCAGTATTGCTCAGATATTAATTCTCCCCAGATTGATCTACGGGGTCAATGTAATCCCAATCATAATTCCCGATCACAGGCTTTTTAAATGAAACTGACAAGCTGATTCTAAAATGGATATGGAAATGCAAAAAACCTAGAATACTCAAAGCAGCTTGAGAAAGAAGAAAAAGTTCAAGGATGTACACGGCCTAATTTCAAGACTCATTCATTATACAGCCAAGGTAGTCAACACTGTGGTACTGGCATAAGACTAAATCAATGAAACACAACAGAGGATCCAGAAATATACTCAACTCATACGTCGTCAACTTATTTTCAACAAAGACAGCAAAGCAATTTATGGGAAAAAGTAAGTCTTTTAAAAAAAAAAAAGGTGCTAGGAAAAAACTTAAAACATATCAAAATGGGAGAAGAAAGAAACTTAAATCTGAAAAAGGCCTATATTCAGTTTACACATACAGTAAAACAAAAACAAAAACAAAAAAACTCTTACCAATTAATTTTTAAAAGGAAACAACCCAATAAAAGAATGGGCAAAGAAATTTGAACACTTCACAAAGGGAAAAATATGAATAGACAAAAAGAGCATGGAAAGGGTTCAACGCTGTTGCGTGTGCATGCTAAGTGGTTTCAGTTGCGTCTGACTCTCTGCGACCCTGTGGACTGCAGCCCACCAGGCTCCTCTGTCCATGGGATTCTGCAGGAAAGAATACTGGAGCAGGTTGCCATGCTCTCCTCCAGCAGATCTTCCCAAACCAGTGATCAAACCTGCATCTCTTACGTCTCCTGTATTGGCAGGCATAATTTACCATTTACATGGCACCATTTACCACTGGTACCACCTGAGAAGCCCATGACTGCTGGTTATCATGCAAATATAAATTAAATCACTTTGAGATACCACTTCACAGCTATTAGAAGGGCAGAGTTAAGAGGACTGGTAATGTCAAATTTTGGCAATCAGAAGCCTTATTCACTTTGAAGAATATACAATGTTTTGGACTCCTCATGCCACTCCTCTGAATCAACAGTCAGAGAAAGAATGACTGTGTTGGCTGGGAGGGCTGATCCTGATACCAAGGGGAACCTGGGCTGTGACTCCACAATGGAGGGAAGCAGGAAAAGGGAAGAGGAGGCAGTTCTTCCTTAGCACAAAAATCGTAGAAGGATGATAGAGTTAGAAAATCAACAGGTGCCAAAATCAGTGGGTATACCTTAACAAGGAATAGAATATTCACACAGTCTCAAAAGTAATTTCCCAACATTAATTATTACTTACAAAGGGAAAGCAAAGATAGACCACACATTTGGAGAAAACTAATTGTAAATTAAGTATCTGACAGAGAACTTGTATTCAAAGCATAGAATGAAGTCTCAAATTCAATAATGAGAACACAAATAATTCACTATTTTTTAAAAATGAGAAGATTTGAATAACTTGCACCAATGATGATATATAAATGTAAAATAAGTGCATGAGAAGATGCCCAACATTATTAGTCATTAGAAAAATGCAAACTAACATCACGATAAGGTATCACTATATCCTTCTTGGAATAGCCAAAAAAAAAAAAAAAGAGAGAGAGAGAGAGAAACAATACCACTGCTGATTAAGAGAGAATGTGGAGAAACTAGGACTGTCCATTGGGAAACATTTCTTTAAAGATCCATTTGCCATTCAGCCCAACAATCCCACTCCTAGATATTTATCCAAGAGGAATGAAAATTTATGTTCACACAAAAATCTGAACACAGATATTTATAATAGCTGCATATATAATATCAAAAAATTGGGTATAACCCAAATGTTCTTCAGCTCCTGACTGAATAAAGTGTGATATATTGATACAATGGAACCCCACTCAATAAGACAAAAGGATGAACTCCTGATGCATCCACCGTGAGTGAGTCTCTAACGCACTGAGCTAAGGGAAAGAGGCCAGATTCAAAGGCCACATGCTGAATAAGTCACGTCTGTGTCATTCTGGAGAAGGACAGACCGTAGGAACAAACAGATCGGTGGTTGTCAGGGGTTAGGGTGGGGAGTGGGAGGGGACTTATAAATGGCCCTAGAGAATCTGGGGAAGCCATGAATTATTCTACACCTTGACTTTTGTAGTTGTTCTATTGATACAGCTTTAAGCATTTGTCAAACTGACAGAAATGTCCATTGTAGATGGTTTTACTTAAATTATACCTCGATTAAACCTGAGTCTGCCTGCCCCGCCAAAAAATAAAAAGCTGATGCTAAGAAAAGAAAGAAAAATAAGATTGGGTGCATATAGTTGAGCCAGCGACAAGGCTTAAAAGGTGTTCCTGAATAGTGGCTTCAAGATGGTCACCAGTTGGGATCTAGAACTTCTAGAAGTCAACACCAGGCCACTTACATGGCTGTCAATGTCTACAAGATGCTTTGCATAAAGCACAAGTTTCTATGGAAGATAAAAATCATTCAAACACAGAGCCAGGGGATGAAAACAAGTAATTCCAAAGGTTCTGGGTAACGCAGAGGTCAGGAATGACTCTGACACATTCAGGACACACAATATTTGTTTACACGTGAAAATAAAGGAAGTTGTAAATGATAACTCATGAATAAACTCCCAAAGGGTACCATGCCCCTTCCAGATGAATATGACTAAGCTAACTTCCCAATGAATAATTCTCCTTTTCATTTCTTCCAAGTCCCAACAGGAATAAATAAATACATTAAAAAAGAACATTTAGTTAATCATATTTATCTATGTCATGAAAATCTTAAAACATATTTTTTTAAATTTCAATCTCCTTGTCAAACTAGAACTTTCACCTTCCTGACTTAAAACTTACAGGATAAAATTAGAAACAAAATGTAGTTGAGGAATATTATAAATAGTTAGGTCTTCTAAAAATCCAAGTTACCGTTACACCTCCAATTTAAATTTGGCACATTCATGTTCAATAAAATATTCTTAAATTAATTAAAGGGATCACTCATTTAGATACTGGAGAGATTTGGGACCATGAATAGTAACAGTCTAGTAGACAAAAGCACAAATGGTAATGAATCTGGCCAAAGAAAAACTCATAGAAGGTTCTAAGCAATTGGCTCTCGATTCAAAAGGGAACAAAGAAACCTGAAACTACAGAGTCAAAAAAAGCATATCTAGATCCTTGCAGTAGCTGGACCACTTTAGCCTTTACAAACATGAAAATTACTGAAGAGAAGACATATTTCTGGCTATGCACACCATGCCAACACTCTTTCCAGACTGGGGTCAGTTTTTTTCATCTATCACAGTTTAATGCACATCTAATAGCAAACAAGCAAACTCACAGTGAAAATAAAGTGAGATTTAAAGCAACTTAAATTATCCCAACAATCCACCTGGTTTATGTTTCCCAAAAACATCTCAAAGAACAATGATTGAGGCTAGCAGTATGGAAATCAGAGTTTGTGTGTACATCACAGAATAAACACAACAGGGACAAAGTGGGGCGGGTGTGGCGAGAAGGCTGGGTCTAACCGTAACTTTATCAAGGAAGACACAGAGTAGGAAGCCACCAGTTAACGCATGTGTGCTCACTGATAATTCATGAGCCTGTGCACTTGGACTTGAGCACTTTCTTATATGTATATTCCAATAAAGATTTACTTAAAACAGAGGATCAACCAGTAAGTTTTTCGGTCCAGATACTGTAAGCGTAAGTATAAAATGAAGGGGCTCTCAAAGCAACTGTAATCTGACTGGAGTAACTGACCAAGGTACGTTAAGACAATAAATACCTAACTGCACTGCCTCAGTTACGAGACACGTTCGCTTTGCAGGAGAGAGACGTGCTGCTTCCTAGGTCTCCACTCGGCCACTCACTCAGCTCCCATCATCCGTCCACTGTCCCTTCTAACCTGTCCCGTGAGCTGCTGCCCCAGACCTGGCCATGCTGCTCCCGTGTCATCACTGCAGAGATGCCGGATAAGACCCAGCCTTCCTCATGTGCAGCACAGCGCACACTGCACTCTGCCCCAGCCCCTCACCGAGCTGCAGCGCCCATCTGCCCAGCAAAGCCGGACACAAGCACAGACCACTCAACACGGCACCTCAGTCCCTTCACAAAGGCTGACTTCTCAGCACCCGCTCCCTTCCTGCCATCCACCTCTTTACAGGATAAAATTAGAAACAAAATGTAGTTGAGGAATATTATAAATAGTTAGGTCTTCTAAAAATCCAAGTTACCGTTACACCTCCAATTTAAATTTGGCACATTCATGTTCAATAAAATATTCTTAAATTAATTAAAGGGATCACTCATTTAGATACTGGAGAGATTTGGGACCATGAATAGTAACAGTCTAGTAGACAAAAGCACAAATGGTAATGAATCTGGCCAAAGAAAAACTCATAGAAGGTTCTAAGCAATTGGCTCTCGATTCAAAAGGGAACAAAGAAACCTGAAACTACAGAGTCAAAAAAAGCATATCTAGATCCTTGCAGTAGCTGGACCACTTTAAGCCTTTACAAACATGAAAATTACTGAAGAGAAGACATATTTCTGGCTATGCACACCATGCCAACACTCTTTCCAGACTGGGGTCAGTTTTTTTCATCTATCACAGTTTAATGCACATCTAATAGCAAACAAGCAAACTCACAGTGAAAATAAAGTGAGATTTAAAGCAACTTAAATTATCCCAACAATCCACCTGGTTTATGTTTCCCAAAAACATCTCAAAGAACAATGATTGAGGCTAGCAGTATGGAAATCAGAGTTTGTGTGTACATCACAGAATAAACACAACAGGGACAAAGTGGGGCGGGTGTGGCGAGAAGGCTGGGTCTAACCGTAACTTTATCAAGGAAGACACAGAGTAGGAAGCCACCAGTTAACGCATGTGTGCTCACTGATAATTCATGAGCCTGTGCACTTGGACTTGAGCACTTTCTTATATGTATATTCCAATAAAGATTTACTTAAAACAGAGGATCAACCAGTAAGTTTTTCGGTCCAGATACTGTAAGCGTAAGTATAAAATGAAGGGGCTCTCAAAGCAACTGTAATCTGACTGGAGTAACTGACCAAGGTACGTTAAGACAATAAATACCTAACTGCACTGCCTCAGTTACGAGACACGTTCGCTTTGCAGGAGAGAGACGTGCTGCTTCCTAGGTCTCCACTCGGCCACTCACTCAGCTCCCATCATCCGTCCACTGTCCCTTCTAACCTGTCCCGTGAGCTGCTGCCCCAGACCTGGCCATGCTGCTCCCGTGTCATCACTGCAGAGATGCCGGATAAGACCCAGCCTTCCTCATGTGCAGCACAGCGCACACTGCACTCTGCCCCAGCCCCTCACCGAGCTGCAGCGCCCATCTGCCCAGCAAAGCCGGACACAAGCACAGACCACTCAACACGGCACCTCAGTCCCTTCACAAAGGCTGACTTCTCAGCACCCGCTCCCTTCCTGCCATCCACCTCTCCCTGGCCCCTCTTTCTCACAGCCACTCACCCCCTGCAGACTTGACCTAGTTACGACCACTTAACCTTCAGGACTCCAACTGAGCATCACCAATCACTGTAAATGTCCAAGGACCAGCCCTCCTCCCCATCCCAGTGAGGTCCAGGAGCTGTCTCTCTTTTCTGCTCCCATAGCCCTGGGTCCTTAGCGCTTTCAAGGCCACTAAATTACAACTATCTCTTTTTATTTTAGGAATAGATGAAATGGCACAAAATTGTAAAACTATTAAGAAGGTACAAAGTGAAAAGCTGCCTTCTAGCTCATGTCCCTCATCTTCCCAGTAGCATGCCCACCACCATCACCCTCAATGTAACCTCTATTACTGGTTACTATGTCTTTTCAGGGAACGGGTGGGTGTCACTTCTTGGCCAGTTGCTAGGAAATCCACGTGGCTGCTTCACCCAGCTCGATGCAGGGGACTCCGAGTTCTAAGGGACACCAGTGTCACAGTGTGGCAAGAGCTTGGCACACGGAGTGTGGGCAGGATAGCCTCTTGCTCGCCCTGCACCACTGTAGATGAGAAACGCCCATAGGTGGGTCTCTGTCGCAGACGCCATGTCACCTGCTAACATGCCACAAAGGCAGGTGCAAAGACGAACTCTGACTTCCCTCCATACTGTCTCCATCAGACCTTTTTCCCATAACCCAAGACCTTGTGGATCTTTCTAGACAAGTCACGAATAGCTGCTCAGCTACTCCCTCCAGCTGCATCATTCCGTCAGATGGAATGCGAGAAGTCACATAACTTGTTTCCTACTGGTGAACATTTGGGCTGCAGCAAAGAGTTTGCTTTGACAAAACTGCAGAAATAAATAACCTCCGCACATCACGTCTCACGTGTTCAAGCCTATCTGTAGGATACATTCCTCAGAGTGAAATTCCTGACCTAAAGATTATACAGATGCTTAGTTATTTTATCAATAATAGACTTGGCCAAATAAGCCCCATCGGATCAGTAGCTGTACACATACTAGCAATGGATCAACTCCTGTTCTGAATGCACAGCCATAGGGGGTGCAGGTTTCGATCCCTGGTTGGGGAACTAAAATTCTGCATGCTATGTGGTGCAGCCAAAAAACAGAAATAAGGGGAAAAAAGGAATCCTTTGGGCCCTCCACCTCTCAGGTACTGGCCCATCTGGTTCCTCGTTTGTTCCTGGCGTTCGGTGGCAGCCCTTCTAGCATCTCCTTAGACCTGACACCGGCCTTAGGAACAGATGGCAGCATCATGTTAAGAAAGGATGCTCTTCCGACATCACTGAGGAGCTGTTTGCCCGTGGGCTCTGGGAAGGAAGTGGCCTGCTCTTGTGTGGCTTTCTCTTTCTCTTCAGCACAATGGATAGGACTTCATCTGCTCCATAAACATCTGATATACTAAGGGCAGATCAATGTGGCTCGCGCTACAGTGACAGATGGTTTCAGGATGAAGTGAAGTACAGGCTGGGCGGGGAGAGATTAATGGGTGACGAGTTCAAGTGGTCGGAGGCAGGAAATTTCCATGGGATAAGGAAGGAGGGGAACTTAAAATCTGGATGCAGCATGTTCCCATGAGGAAGAGGTGGGGGGACAGTCTACCCCAGTCCTGAAGTCTGAACAGGCAGGGAGGGCTGGGAGACTGGGGGATCCTTCTAGAAGAACCTCAGTGTTAGGCACTCCTCCCTTACACATGCTCCATGAGTGCTGAGAGCTCTGAATGCCAACGAGCCTGCTGGGGAAGAGTTTTTACTATAAGTGGGCAGTTGTTTCAGAAAAAATTAAACTCAGCTCTCAAACTGGGAGCGGAGGATTTTAGAGCCGGGCCTCTTTCTCAACATGGCAAAGTTGGATCCTTCTTCCCTCCTCTTCCTCAGGACACTCATCCACCACCGTGTCTGTTCCCAGGTGACCCTTTTATCCACATCCCATCCCCTAAGCCAACCGTAACCGCTAATAAGTACTGACCTCTATGTACTGTAACAGTGCCTGCCTCCCGCCTCCTCTGAGTATTTTCACTAGAATTCAAAGATGTTACCAAAAGCCTCAAGGCTCAAAACAGTAGAACCTTGACAGTGGACGCCAGGTGGTGAGGCTGCCGCTGCCAACCCTCTGTGGCACGGAGGCCCACAGCTGGCTGCTGCAGACCCTCCAGGGACGCGCGCGTGGCTGGAGCTGCTTCTCAGATCTGGGTGCGCAATTTAATGAACATGAACTGATTTCTTACTAGGGCAATGAGACGGTTTCTATGATTTTCGATCCAAATTCACTTTAACTTATAGCCAGCTGACTCTAGTAATTTCTTAAATGACCAAGGTATTTAATTTTAAAAGTCAGACAGTCCCTTTAACTGTTGTGATTTTTGTTCTCTCGGGGCCGTATACCTTCTTCCAGGAGTGGGGATGTAGCTGTGAGAAGCCCCCTCCCCTCTGCACGGCAGGGACAATCACCCCGCTGCTCTCCCGGGACCGTCTACTCAACACAGCGGCCCCACTGGGGCCTCAGTGTCTGTGGACACTCATCCTAATGCTGGTCCCAGCAGGGCCCAGGTGCCCACGAGGGACACACGGAGGTGATGGACAGGACACTGGGGTATCGCTGCTGGGCCATTCACCCCTGGAATGCTGTCATCATGCTGAGGAAACAATCACAGTGTACAGACATACTCCGGCTCTTCACACAAAATGCTACCAGTGAGAATTTTACAGTAACGGCAGCTGAAATGATTTCATGCTAGAACAAAAGAGACAATCCCCTTCCCTCAAAAAGGGTCCATTCCCCTGATGTATAAAATACTGAACTAGCTGCTTTTGAGGCACCAAGAGGAAACAGCATCAGAGATTATCTTTGTTCTCCAATTTGGACTCCAGTCAGGGAAACAGCGTGGAAGGGTTAGGAAATCTAGCTGGATTTAAATCTGACATCCTATCCTTTGCTTCCTTGAGGCTTTTCTCTTTTCTCATCCTCTTTGGATTTAGCACATTCCAAACACACTGAGCGCGCTGCCATCATCGCTGGCTTATTAGCTCTACGGCTCTTCATTTCACGTGTTTACTGGAGTTTCCAGGCCCTGCCTTCCCTGGGGTCCTGGAGCCCTTGCCTTGGCAGGACCACCATGTGGGCACATTTTACAAGGTAACACCAGGCCAAAAGCGGATCCAGCCCGGTTTATTTCCCTTCTTTCGAAGACCATGGCCCTTTCTGTGTCTGAAAGCAGTTACTTTATATATTTTTGTCCAGTTTTCTAGTTGTTATGGTAGAAGGCCAACTCTGGCTCTGGACACTGTATTATGTCCTGAAGTGCAACTTTGTATTTGAAATAAAGCATTTAGCTCTTCGCAGGAGAATGGGTTAAATGCATGAAACTGAGACTATCTGTAAAACCCTAGACACATAACACCATCCGTGAAACTTCACACGATGATGCAAAGATGGTGATGACCAATTTCCGGCTTATCACGGCAGCCCAAGTAAACCTCAGAAGCAGAAGCTTTGAAAAGGCCCGTATCAATAGCGTCTGAATGATAGCAGCCCATAATCAAGCCCTTAGGGGCTCAGTGTCCTATACACAGACTTCACTTAGTCTTCAGAATCACCCCATGCCGAGACAGACCTAGTCTCACTCTCAGGCGAGAGGACCAGCACTCAGAGGTGAAGCCCCACCTGCCCAGCATCTAGTAAACAGTGATGGCTGAGCTGGAATTGACCTTACAGAGCTGGGATCTGCCGCCCTCCAGAGTGCAGGCTCTCTGTCGCTGTCGTGAGCTAACGACGTACATGAACTGTCTCAGGAGAAGGCAGTAGAACTCAGCTTGACTAGTGCCGGAGCTGCCACGCGTGGTTAGTTTCTTCCTGAAATAACTGTATGCTGCTGGGACAAAGCAGTACGAGTAATTTCCCATAAGAAGCAGTTCCGTAAAAACCCCCACTCTCTCTTCACCTTTTCTCCCTCCTTTGTCGCCTCCCACCTTTCTTCCTCTGTGCATATGGACTCAGTCTTGCCCAACTCTTTGCAACCCCATGGACTGTAGTTATGGACAGGACACTGGGGTATCGCTGCTGGGCCATTCACCCCTGGAATGCTGTCATCATGCTGAGGAAACAATCACAGTGTACAGACATACTCCGGCTCTTCACACAAAATGCTACCAGTGAGAATTTTACAGTAACGGCAGCTGAAATGATTTCATGCTAGAACAAAAGAGACAATCCCCTTCCCTCAAAAAGGGTCCATTCCCCTGATGTATAAAATACTGAACTAGCTGCTTTTGAGGCACCAAGAGGAAACAGCATCAGAGATTATCTTTGTTCTCCAATTTGGACTCCAGTCAGGGAAACAGCGTGGAAGGGTTAGGAAATCTAGCTGGATTTAAATCTGACATCCTATCCTTTGCTTCCTTGAGGCTTTTCTCTTTTCTCATCCTCTTTGGATTTAGCACATTCCAAACACACTGAGCGCGCTGCCATCATCGCTGGCTTATTAGCTCTACGGCTCTTCATTTCACGTGTTTACTGGAGTTTCCAGGCTCCTGCCTTCCCTGGGGTCCTGGAGCCCTTGCCTTGGCAGGACCACCATGTGGGCACATTTTACAAGGTAACACCAGGCCAAAAGCGGATCCAGCCCGGTTTATTTCCCTTCTTTCGAAGACCATGGCCCTTTCTGTGTCTGAAAGCAGTTACTTTATATATTTTTGTCCAGTTTTCTAGTTGTTATGGTAGAAGGCCAACTCTGGCTCTGGACACTGTATTATGTCCTGAAGTGCAACTTTGTATTTGAAATAAAGCATTTAGCTCTTCGCAGGAGAATGGGTTAAATGCATGAAACTGAGACTATCTGTAAAACCCTAGACACATAACACCATCCGTGAAACTTCACACGATGATGCAAAGATGGTGATGACCAATTTCCGGCTTATCACGGCAGCCCAAGTAAACCTCAGAAGCAGAAGCTTTGAAAAGGCCCGTATCAATAGCGTCTGAATGATAGCAGCCCATAATCAAGCCCTTAGGGGCTCAGTGTCCTATACACAGACTTCACTTAGTCTTCAGAATCACCCCATGCCGAGACAGACCTAGTCTCACTCTCAGGCGAGAGGACCAGCACTCAGAGGTGAAGCCCCACCTGCCCAGCATCTAGTAAACAGTGATGGCTGAGCTGGAATTGACCTTACAGAGCTGGGATCTGCCGCCCTCCAGAGTGCAGGCTCTCTGTCGCTGTCGTGAGCTAACGACGTACATGAACTGTCTCAGGAGAAGGCAGTAGAACTCAGCTTGACTAGTGCCGGAGCTGCCACGCGTGGTTAGTTTCTTCCTGAAATAACTGTATGCTGCTGGGACAAAGCAGTACGAGTAATTTCCCATAAGAAGCAGTTCCGTAAAAACCCCCACTCTCTCTTCACCTTTTCTCCCTCCTTTGTCGCCTCCCACCTTTCTTCCTCTGTGCATATGGACTCAGTCTTGCCCAACTCTTTGCAACCCCATGGACTGTAGTCTGCCAGGCTCCTCTGTCCACGGGATTTTCCAGGCAAGAATACTGGAGTGGGTTGCCATTTCCTTCTCCAGGCAATCTTCCTGACTCAGGATCAAACCCGAGTCTCCTGCATTGGCAGGTGGGTTCTTTACCACTGCATCACCTGGGAAAGCCCTTTCTTCCTCTTTCTTTTTTCTTTCATCT
Organism: Madoqua kirkii; assembly: GCA_006408675.1. Taxonomy (NCBI): domain Eukaryota; kingdom Metazoa; phylum Chordata; class Mammalia; order Artiodactyla; family Bovidae; genus Madoqua; species Madoqua kirkii. The sequence continues at coordinate 27,655 of SJYC01069740.1, forward strand.
CTTTTCCCCCTGTCTCCATCTGTCAAAACAGCAGGAAGGGCAACAGCAAAAAAGAATGAAAGAAAACCAACTCAAATTTAATTTGTGAAACCATGGAGTGTTAGGCTTAAATGAAACATTAGATTTTATCTATTCCAGTCCCTTTGTTTTGCTGATCAGGAAACTAAGGAGTATTAAAAGGGGTGATGAAAACACCCAGCTTGTTGGCTCCCACAGGAGCCAGAGTCTAGGACCTACAGCTAGCAGAGAGTGAGCAGAATCAGGACAAAGCTCTGAGCTTTAAGGCTGACCTAAAAGCATCAGGTAGAATAAAACGATGTGACAATACTCTTCAGCAGATGGCCCACAAAGCAAGCAAGTTAATTCCAAGACACATGAGCACAATCATTTCCTAGTCTTGACTTGGATTAGAAATAGGTTTACCAAGAAAAGATCAAAGATAAGGTATAAAACCCTCAGAAAAGGTATTTCCAAAAGCGCTAACACAAGGGGACGTTACTGAGCCATGTAACGTCAGTGTACCACCAACTGAGATTCTCCAGGCAGTGGGGGCTCCTAAAGTCCAAACACTGCCCAACCACTTCTCCACCGCCAGTTCAAAGAGCCGACCGACAACCGTTCCAGTAGAGGTGATGTTTCCTAGGCCCCTGGAACCAGCTGGGAGTATATTCTAAAACGTCAGCTTCACTAACACTGCTAGAGCATGTAGTATTTTCCCTGAATTATGTGGACCCTGGCAGCAAGAGAGCTACAAAGCGGAGTCAGTGGCAGATGTTGGCTGACTGGCTAGACTTGCTTTTTGGCTAAGAGTGGTTTCCCCATACCTGCCTTGGGGTCTAAACTCATGGCTCAGAAATGTCACCAGTGCCCATTCCAAGAAGTTCAGAACTCCTGGGCAGTAATCAGCACTCCTTACAGCTGCCTGATACCGACATGCTAGAGGTCCACGGGTTTCACATCCATCCTTTTGTAGGGTGAGCGAGTGGCAGATGGAAAGTCCCCTGAGGCCTGTGGTCTTAGTCTCCTCCATCGGCCTTTTTGTTTAATGAGACGTTTCCAATGAAGCACTTAAAACACACTTGATTCTCCATGTCTCATTTGGCAAAAGCACATAAAGCAGAGCTGCCACAGAAAGATCTTTGTGCATTATCCCCAAATTCTAGATGTCAGAATCATGAGACATTAAATAGGAACTGTACAGCTGATATTTTAAAACTCCACTACTATTTCTAAGAGCCAAGCCAAGCAACCTAAATGCCCATCAATAGATGAATGGTTAGAGAAGCTGTGGTCCATATATATAACAGAATATTAGTCATAAAATAGAATGAAATAATGCCATTTGTAGCAACATGGATGAACCTAGAGATGATTATACTTAATAAAGTAGATCAGACAGAGAAAGACAAATATCATAGGATATCACTTACATGTGGAATCTAAGAAAAAAGATGCAAATGAACTTATTTCCAAAACAGAAACAAATTTATGGCTACCAAAGGGGAAAGTAGGAGGTGAGATGAATTAGGAGTTTGAGCTTGACAGATACACACTGCTGCTACTGCTGCTAAGTCTCTTCAGTCGTGTCCGACTCTGTGTGACCCCATAGACGGCAGCCCACCAGGCTCCCCCGTCCCTGGGATTCTCCAGGCAAGAACACTGGAGTGGGTTGCCATTTCCTTCTTCAATGCATGAAAGTGAAAGTGAAGTCACTCAGTTGTGTCTGACTCTTAGGGACCCCATGGACTGCAGCCCACCAGGCTCCTCCGTCCATGGGATTTTCCAGGCAAGAGCATTGGAGTGGGGTGCCATTGCCTTCTCCAGATACTATGTGTAAATCAGACAGACAACAAGGGCCTACTGTATGGGACAGGAAACCATATTCAATATCTTGTAATAATCTATAAAGGAAAAGAATTTGAAAAGTATATATATATACGTGTGTGTGTGACAATCACTTTGCTATACACCTGAAGCTAACACAACATTGTACATCAACTATACTTCAATTAAGAAAAGAAACTCCATATGCATACTAATTTCTAAACTAACATTTCTTGGTAACAGGTAGAAAACAGCAGCTGTTGAAGAAGCCAAGTTCAGCTCAGGCTCTGCTTTTTGGGGGTTAGGTGAGCTTGGTCACATTATTTTGCCTAGCACAGAAAACACTCAGGCCGTGTTAATTAACGGTGAGCGGGTGGCCATCACTGTCTTAAACCAGTAGTTCATTCCAATCAACCACAGGCTCAGACGAGCTCAAGAAAAATTAAACAGCAACCATCTAAAAGGTACACAGGTTTCCCAGGTGGCACAGTGGTAAAGAACCTGCCTGCCAGTGAAGGAGACTCAACAGACACAAGTTTGATCCCTGGGTCGGGAAGATCCCCTGGAGTAGGAAATGGCAACCCATTCCAGGATTCTTGCCTGGAAAATTCCATGGACAGAGGAGCCTGGTGGGCTACAGTCCATAGGGTCCAAAGAGCTGGACACGACTGAGTGACTGAGAACACACCCAGCACAAATGTAGACAGAGTTGCCAGCCTGCAGATCAGGGGCCTGGTGCTCACATGCCGGCGTTCCTATAGTTTTAGTGACGAGATGTTAAAGGATTGCGTCTTTCTAGTAAACACTGTAGCTCTTCGAGTTTTTCTGCGAATAGATAATCATGACTGATCTTAGAACCTGAACGATGGCTTTCAAAAGGAAAACCAGCCCAAGTAAACTAGTTTAAGATGAACAAGAGAAAAAAACACAACTTAATTTCTCATAGGACGGGGTTAATTTTAAGCCTTTTTACCCTCTTTGAAAGCTGCCACAAATCTCTCAGGTCCCCAATTTTCAGAGCCATTCAGACTGACTCCAGCACAAGACGCCAATCCCCAGGCTTGTTGGAGCCAAAAAAGATAAGGAGTCAGCCTAAAGGACTGCCTGCCAGTGGGGCTTTCAGTAACAGCCTTTCCCTCTTCTTCAGCATCTTTCCTCTCGGGGCGGCATTTCTGTGAGGAGATGCAGGCTGGAAAGGGTGCAGAGGCTCTGCCCCTCGTCTCTGCGGGCTCCCTCACCACCAGTGGGCTGTGCCTGCCTGGGCTCTCCAACTGCAAATCCAATTAGCTGTGCTTAGTCAAGTGTTTACCTCGGCTACTGGAAAGTTTAAATAGATGTTTAACTCTTTCCCTCACTAAAAGTCTCCACAAAGACATGGATAATTGAAGCAGAATTGAACAGGGCCCCGGGTTTTTCTTCTCTGTCAGGGCAGGCGGCTGTCAGCCAGCGGAAGCTCTCCAGATGCGCTGGGGGGACTGTGGCCGTCTGTGACTGTCAGTCAGGGAAAATATTTGTCTGGGGAAGGCCCTGCACTGGGACATAAACAAACCCTCCCAAAGAAGGGTGGAAACAAAGGAGAAAACAAAGCCTGAAGCAGGCTCCCGGGTCAAGGCTTCCCGCTCTGCAAACACGCGCAGAAGGGCTCGGCCTGCTACCATTTAACTCGGGCAGAAGTCGCAGGGGTTAAGTGCTTGCAGAGTTTAGCCATCCAACATGTTTTGAAGCACAAAGCACCAAGAAATGATTTTATAGTTATAAAATAGATTGTTAACTTTGTTTTCTGAAACTGACAAAAAAGTAACCCTAAAATGTTTTCTTTTGTTGCTTTTTTTTTTCAGTATTTCTGTGGCTTTGTGTAATTACTAAATTAAAAAAACAGGTCTCCATGACATGTGTGTCCAGTTTTCTTTCTATAGTCCTGCTCAGAAAATCCTTTTTAAAAGTTTTGTCTTTCCAAAATATTCTTTTTATAACAAAACATAATTTTTTCAAAGTCCATGGCAAGTATATTTCTTATGCCTTAACCCCAAATGCCAAATATAATTTATGCATTCGTTTACACAAATGTTCTTTGAAATTTTCAAGAAAGGTGCCAAGACAATCCAGTGGGGAGGAGGGGGAAAGCTGTCTTCTTCAAATAAGAAAACTTTTTTCAAATAACTAGATATTCACACGCCAAAAAAAAGAGATGAATTTAGACCCTTACCTCATATTACACATGACAATTAACTAAAAAATCAACCAAAGACCTAAGATCTAAAATGATGAAACTTCTAGAGGAGAAAAAAAGCTTTGTGGAAATCAGTTAGGCAAGAAATTCTTAGATACTACACCAAAATTTATCTTAAAAATTTGTAAACTGGACTTTAAAATTAAAACCTTTCTGTACTTCACAAGTCACCACGAAGAAAATGAAAAAGAAGCCACTGATGGTGAAGAAGTATTTGTAAATTAGACATACTATAAATAACAAATAAAGACAGTAATTTTTTTTAAGGGCAAAAGCTTTAAATAGACATTTCACCAAGAAGATTTAAAAGAATGGCTAATCACCACACACATGTACAATATCGCTGTTAGGGAGATGCAAATCAAGACCCCAGCGGAGCACCACTTCATACCCACTAGGGTGGTCAGAATCAGAAAAATCACAGCATGCTGATGAGGCTATGGCAGACCCGGAACTTCCGAAACTGACGGTGACAATGTAAAAATGACACAACAACTAGTGATACCTTATAAGTTAAACTTGAATATACCTACAGCCCAGCGATTCCATTCCCAGTAACATGCCCAGGAGAAATGAAAACATACATCCACACTTTTACGTGAATATTCACAGCAGCGGCTTTTGTAACAGACCAAAAGTGGGAACAATTCAAATGTCTATCAACTGGTGATATGCAAAATGTGGTCTATCCATATAATGAGGTATCACTCAGCAACAGAGGGAAAGAAGGATTGATACACACAGTGTGGATGAACCTCCAAAACCTGATGTGAAATGAAAGAAACCAGATGCAAGAGACTAAGAGTCTACAGCCTGCAGGATTCCACTCGCATGAAATGTTCCGAAAAGGCAAACTGCTACTGAGACAGAGAGATTAGTGGTTGCCTGGGGCTGTGGCTGGGAGCAGGAAATGACTACAAGTGGGTACAGGGGGTCTCTGAGACGTGGTTTACTAAAACTCATCGAATTATACTGACTTATAATGAGTGAATGATACGACATGTAATCTCATGCCTCAGGAAAGCTGTTTTTAAAAGAGTAAAAGTTGCAAAATTTTATTCTTGACCAAAACCATGCTTTAGACACCAACATTATCTCACACAAACTCTGAAAGATTAATATGCAAACTTGGGATTAGGTTCTCAAGTCAGTGTGAGAAAAGGAAATGTCTTCCATGGCAATGATGATATGATGTCATATTATATTAACCATGATGCTCTTTATACATGAGAGTAATATTTGCATGCTTTATGAATTAACCATCTATTCTGGAGTCTCCCTAAGATGAGAAACATCCTTCTCTAACAGGAGAGGGGATGCAGTCAGAGGAGCTGAGCAGTCTGTCGGTAGACAGAGGGAATTCATCAAAACTGTGGAAAATTCTGAAAGAGATGGGAATACCAGACCACCTGACCTACCTCCCGAGAAATCTGTATGCAGGTCTGGAAGCAACAGTTAGAACTGGACATGGAACAACAGACTGGTTCCAAATAGGAAAAGGAGTACATCAAGGCTATATATTGTCACCCTGCTTATTTAACTTATATGCAGAGTACATCATGAGAAACACTGGGCTGGAGGAAGCACAAGCTGAAATCAAGATTGCCACGAGAAATATCACCTCAGATATGCAGATGACACCACCCTTATGGCAGAAAGTGAAGAAGAACTAAAGAGCCTCTTGATGAAAGTGAAAGAGGAGAGTGAAAAAGTTGGCTTAAAGCTCAACATTCAGAAAACGAAGATCATGGCATCTGGTCCCATCACTTCATGGTCGAGAAATATCACCTCAGATATGCAGATGACACCACCCTTATGGCAGAAAGTGAAGAAGAACTAAAGAGCCTCTTGATGAAAGTGAAAGAGGAGAGTGAAAAAGTTGGCTTAAAGCTCAACATTCAGAAAACGAAGATCATGGCATCTGGTCCCATCACTTCATGGGAAATAGATGGGGAAACAGTAGAAACAGTGGCAGACTTAACTTTTTTGGGCTCCAAAATCACGGGAGATGGTGACTGCACCTATGAAATTAGGAGACACTTTCTCCTTGGAAGGAAAGTTATGACCAACCTAGACAGCATATTAAAAAGCAGAGACATTACTTTGCCAACAAAGGTCCATCTAGTCAAAGCTATGGTTTTTCCAGTAGTCATGTATGGATGTGAGAGTTGGACTATAAAGAAAGCTGAGTGCCAAAGAATTGATGTTTTTGAACTATGGTATTGCAGAAGACTCTTGAGAGTCTCTTGGACTGCAAGAAGATCCAACCAGTCCATCCTAAAGGAAATCAGTCCTGAAGATTCACCGGAAGGACTGATGCTGAAGCTGAAACTCCAATACTTTGGCCACCTGATGAGAAGAACTGACTCTTTTGAAGGACCCTGACGCTGGGAAAGACTAAAGGCAGGAGGAAAGGGAATGACAGAGGATGAGACGATTGGATGGCATCACCAACTCAATGGACATGAGTTTGAATAAACTCCGGGAGTTGGCGATGGACAGGAAGGCCTGGTGTGCTGCATTCAATGGTGTTGCAAAGAGCAGGACACGATGAGTGACTGAACTGAACTGAACTGAATGTGTTGCACTTGCATATGATGAAATTATTATTCTAGTTGATCACAGAAGAAAATGATAGCAAAATCATCTTAAGCATATCTACTAGATAACCAGTATCCCTTTAAAATCATTCTTTCAATGAGCCAAACCAAGGGCACTTGTCAATATCTAAGTTTCACTGACAGCAAATTAGGAATCGATTTAATTGAGTCCATTAAGATGGTTGATTGCTATGTAACCATTAGAAAAATAAAGACAACTGTCACCTAACAGTTTTTATTTGGGAAACTGGCAATTAAAAACAGAACCAAGCATTTATCCTGCTCTTATCAGTTTTTTTTAAGGGTACTGCTTTATTATTATTATTTTTTTGTAATTTTGGCCAAGCAGCATGTGGAATCTTAGTTCCCTGACCAGGAGTCAAACCGGCACGCCCTGGGGTGGAAGCATGGAGCCTAAACTGGACCATCAGGGACGTCCCCCTGCTCCATTACTTTCTACTGCCGTGTAACAAACATTCACAAACTCATCGCTTAAAAATGCCACTAACAAACAGCTCCTGGTTCTGGAGATGAGAAGTCCTGGCTGGCTCCTCTGGCTTTTCTGCTTACGTAAGCACTAAGTCACCTCAGTCGTGTCCAACTCATTGTGACCCAGTGGACTGCAGCCCGCCAGACTCCTCTGTCGATGGGATTCGCCAGGCAAGAATACTGGAGTGGGCTTGCCCTGCCCTCCTTCCGGGGATCTTCCCAACCCAGGGACCAAACTTTTGTCTTTTACATCTCCTGCACTGGCAGGCAGGTTCCTCACCACTAGCTCTGCTTTCTGCTTAGGGGCTCATAAGGCCAGAATCAAGGTGCTGACGACCTGGGTTCTTTCTAGAAGCTCTGGGGAGGCAGTTGCTTCCAAACTCATTCAGGTTGTTGGCAGAATGCAGTTCCGATGGCTGTAGGACTGTTTCCCAGCTGTCTGCCATAGACAACACTTAAATCCTTTTCATGGGGTCCCTCAACCTGCAAAGTCGGCAAGGGAGTGTCCAGTCTTCATGTCAGTCTCTCTGCCTTCCTCTTCTGCTGCCAGCCTGAGGACATTCTCTGCTTTTAAAAGGCTGGTGTGAGTGGATTCAGCCCACCTCGAACATAGCCTTAAATGTATTTGCAAAACCTCTTTCAGCAGGTTACCCTTGGGAATAACGCCTGGGGGCAAAAGTCATGGGAGACATGTTAGAAATCTGCCAACCACACCCAACTATCTCTACAGGCAAATAAACAGCTTGAGTTGATGAATAAAAGCAGTAAACACCGACGGAATGGCACAATTAGCAAGCTCTCCACTTCGTTACTTCCTAATATAGTAATCAGTTTAGGCAGAGATCATCAATGAAAATGAAGCGAATGGTGGACGACAGCTAAATGAGGAACCCGCGAGCTGACCACACCTCAGCCACTTTGGAGAAGTGACGGCAAAGCGACACCTACGTGTCACACGCCTCCCGCTACAAAGTCTGAACCTGACACACTCGTGCAGCTGTTGGAGCTGGCTTTCAGTTCACAGGAAATTTAGGAAGCAGAAGTGCAATTCGTTGAAACAACACCATGAAAAAGCAAGCAGAAAAATCCAGAATGCGGAACACTCTACAGTACAACCGGCCTGGTTTCTTTAAAATGTCAATTACCTGTGGGTGGGGGACCATTCTAGATCAGCAGGATGTTATAACCAATTGCATTACAAGAACAATATATGGATCCTGATTCAAAACAACCAAGAGTAAAAGGACATTTTAAAGTTAATCAGAAAAACCTGAATATAGACTCAGTATCACAGTAAGAATCATCATTTTCATTGGTTGGAATAAAGGTATTAAAGTTGTATAAGAAAATACTCAGATATTCTAGAGATCACGTGGGGCTGAAACACTATGAGGGGTTTGCCAAATGCCTTAAAATATTCTGGCAACCAAAAAAAGAGGAGATGGGCAAAGCGGGTACACAAAATGTTAAAAACATCCCGAGTTTCGGTGGTGTGTAAGAACGTGCTGTGCCTAGTGGCTCAGTCGTGTCCGCCTCTTTGTGGCCCCATGGACTGCAGCCTGCCAGGCTCCTCTGTCCATGGGGACTTTCCAGGCCAGAATGCTGGAGTGGGTTGTCATACCCTTCTCCAGGGAATCTTCCCAGCCCAGGGACCAAACCCAGGTCTCCCGCATTGCAGGTGGATTCTTTACCATCTGAGCCACCAGGGAAGCTCAGTATATAAGCATGGGGAATCATTATTCTCGTCCAGTTTTGCCCTAGACTAAAACTTTTCCTAATAAGAGATTCCATTCACGAGCACCTGTGAAGAACAATCACCATGTTCAGGGCTGTGCATCCACCTTCTGCTGGGTCTTCACAAGGGCCAACGAAGTGGGCGCCACCGGTATGCCACTCTCATAGCTAGGGAGACGGCTGGAATGACAGCCAGTCTGGGTATAGCCAACAGGCCTGCCAATCACTTGCCACCCAGCAAAGCCTCAGGAGCCAAGTAAATGGAAGATTTCTACACATATTTTTTGTTTCACAAAGCATTTTGACATGTCGGCTACAGCCCACTTTTGGAGGTTGGTCCCCCAAACCGTGTGTCAACTGCCAGGCAACATGCGGGATGCTGGCAGGCTTGGAAAGAGAGACAAGGAGGAGAGTAGAGGGGGATTGTGGGTGAAAGGGAAACAAGGGGAGCACAGAAAAGCAACAAGGCAGAAACACATGCAGAGAGTCATGGAGAGGGGCAGCGGGAAGAGATGGGGAAGGCAGAAGAGAAAGTCAGAGACCAGGAGACTCAAGGTGACTGCAGTCTCGGTCCCCCTTCCCCTCGCCCCATCCCTCACACCAGCCAGAAAACGAGAGCACCATGGAGACGGGAAGAACCAGACACGTTAAATACAGGCTCTGTCCGCACGTGATTACAGATCTGTGTCTGCACGGTTACTTGTCCTCTTTCCCCATCCCCGCCCCCACCGAGCTTAATCCTGGCTTCTCCCCGACTGGCTCATCAACTCCAGGCTCAGGAGTCGGGAGGAAGGGAAGGAGGAGTTCTTTATCTGAACCATGTTTCGTTTTTTTAAAAACTTAATTGAGATGAAAGCCACAGACCACCAGTGCCTGGCGAAGCTACTCGGGAGGAGAATCTGTGAGGCTGGAGTTAATGCCATTAGGGGCTCAGATCAAAGGCTCCCGGAGCCAGCTGCAGGTGAGGGTTTAACCACAACCACAGAGAGGGCAGCTCTGGGTCTCGCACATGTGATGAGCGGGCTGGTCGATGAGAGACGCAAAAGCAGTCACAGGAGGGAGAGAGGGGGGCAGAAACCACGAGGAGAGGAGAAAGAGGCCTTGACGCATTTCAGAGCCTGGAACCTGGAGCTGCAGGGGAGGGCAAGCCTGCCACATCCCCAGGGCATCTTGGTAACCCGAGACCACTGGCTCAAGTTACACCTCCAGCCAGAGAGTGAAGTGGAGGGAGAAGAGGATGGGCAGACTGAAGAGCAGAAGAAGAAAGATGAGGCAGAGGCCCAAGGAAACTGGCCCACCATGCAGGCCACAGAGGGAGAAACGGGAGCGGGAGGCCAGGGACGCTGGTACAAAGTGCTGAGCTGCAGGCCTACCATCTCAAACTTGTCTCCGTGGGTCTGTGGCCATTCTGATCACCTCCACCACCTCTGAGAGACCCGTCCTACTCGTTATCGAGGCGGTCCCTCTTTTGGTCCTTTGCCCTGAACCCACATGATATTCTAGCCTAGCTCTCTTCTCAGGTGTGGCTGAATGTAACAAGTTACAATAAATCATCTCTTTTGCTGTCTTAGGGGCTTCCCTGGTGGCTCAGATGGTAAAACGTCTGCCTGCAATTCAGGAGACCCAGGTTCGATCCCTGGGTCGGGAAGATCCCATGGAGACTGCAACCCACTCCAGTATTCTTGCCTGGAGAATCCCATGGACAGAGGAGCCTGGTGGGCTACAGTCCATGGGGTTGCAAAGAGTCAGACACGACTGAGCGAGTTCACTTCTACTCTTCTAATTTGCTGTCTTAGCTGAAGACACAAATTTAAAAAAAAAAAAAAAGCTTCCTCTCCTAGCGGTGTTATTCCTAAGAGCCAAAACTGGAAACAACGGGCAGATGAGTGGGTGAGGAAACGTGGCTCGGTGGAGCGGGGCATATCACGGGGAAGAAGAAAGGGAGGCAGCGCCGATACACACGAGACAGCATGGATGAACCTGGAACATCACGCTGAGAGATGCCAGATGCAAAAGGCCACGCCACATGAAGCTGTCCATGTGGCGAGTACAACACGGCCAGTCCATAGAGGCAGAAATTAGATGAGCGGCACGTAGGGGTTAGGGGCACGCTGAGCGTGGAGAGGGAGGGACTGCTCATGGGTGCAGCTTCTTCCCCCTCCGCCTTTGGCTGGGGGGCGGGGGGAAGGGAGGTGTTTTATTTTACTTATTGATTGATCTTTTGGCCATGCCTCGCAGCATGTGGGACCTTGGTCCTCCGACCAGGGATCAAACCCTCTCACCCTGCAGTGGAGGCACTGGAAGCACAGACTCAACCCCTGGACCACCAGGGGAGTTTCTTTTCCGGGTACTGAAGATGTTCTCCGATGAGACTGTGCTGATGGTCACACAACTCTGTGAATACACCAAAACCCACTGAACTGGACAGGGGAAATATACTGTACCAAATGTACCTCAACGGATATAAAACATTTGAAAAATTTTAGTCACCATTAAATAATTTCTTTTTTTCCCTTTCCTTCCAAAGATATGGAGTTTCTTTCTCTGGTCATCAGGCCAGTCTAATTTTCTTCTTTTTGGTACAAGATCTGAAGCAAAGGAGAGGATCTGTACAGATGGCAGTTAACCAAACACTGTGAAAGCGAAGAGAAGAGGCAGTGGAGGACGAGATGAAAGCCGAATCTGTCCCCTCACCAAACCCCTACGCTCAGGGTGAAACCTTCCGTGTGGCTAAGGGCTCCCCAAGTCGGCCTCAGAGCAGACAGGCCACTCCTGGCCGGCTCCCCCAGAGCCCGCCTCCTGCCTTTTGACACTGCACTCAGCGGGTCATTACAGAAAGCAGATCCACAGCCTTCATGTTGTTCAGCTTCCAAGTCATGTCCAGCTCTGTGTGACCCCTTGGACTGCAGCACGCCAGGCTTCCCTGTCCTTCACCATCTCCCAGAGTTTGCTCAAACCCATGCCCACTCAGTCAGTGATGCCGTCCAGCCATCTCATCCTCTGTCGCCCCCTTCTCCTCCTGCCCTCGTCTTTCCCAGCATCAGGGGCTTTTCCAATGAGCTGGCTCTTCACATCAGGTGGCCAAAGTTTTGGAGTTTCAGCTTCAGCATCAGTCCTTCCAGTGAATATTCAGGGTTGATTTCCTTTAGGACTGACTGGCTGGATCTCCTTGCAGTCCAAAGAACTCTCAAGAGCCTTCTTCAGCACCACAGTTCAAAAGCATCAATTCTTTGGTGCCCAGCCTTCTTTAAGTCTAACTCTCACATCCACACATGACTACTGGAAAAACCATAGCTTTGATTCTACAGACTTTTGATGGCAAAGTGATGTCTCTGCTTTTTAATACACTGTCTAGGTTTGTCATAGCTATTCTTCCAAAGAGCAAGTGTCTTTTAACTTTGTGGCTGCAGTCGCTGTCTGCAGTGATTCTGGAGCCCAAGAAAATGAAATCTGACACTTCCCACATTTTCCCCATCTATTTGCCATAAAGTGATAGGATGCCATGATGTTAGTTTTCTGAATGTTGAGTTTGAAGCCAGCTTTTTCACTCTCCTCTTTCACCCTCATCAAGAGGCTTTTTAGTTCCTCTTCACTGGTGGTCACTTTGTGACAGACAGTGGTTCAGAAAAATCCAGACTTTCCATACCAGTTTCTGCTTTACTTGAATAAAGGAGATCACTGTAACTCTTTCTAAAAAAAAAGCAAATCTATCCAATTCTTACTGGGTGACCTTCTACAGTACATATTATAGTAATGGAACCTTCAGAGAATTATCAGAATGTAAGATCAGAACAAGTCACTTCATCAACCTGAGTCTCGCCTCTTGACCCACACACAGAAGGATGACCCAGGACTATCAGAATATTCCGTCTCAAAGGGACCAGTCAGCCTGTATCTGCACATCATGGGAGCAGAAACACTTGAAGAAGCAGAATTCCAGGAAACATCAGAAAGACTATAATTTCTTGGAATTTTAATAATTTCCTCTAGTATTACATTAATTTAAAAACTAAGACACAGTTTCCCTGCAAAGCTCCTCCTCCCTGAACAGCTGTGGGAGGCAAACAAGATGCAAAAAGAGGAAGACAGATTCCTGGTCTCTTACGTTCAGCTACACTGATTTTTTTGTAAAAACTCGAGCATAATCTGTTTATTATGTCACCGTAAGTTAACAACAGAGCCACCTGACAGGCCAAAGATGAACTCTATCATTGAGAACAAAAGATTGTTCAGGAAATTTCTGGATGGGGGTGGGGAACTGATTTGGGAGAATGTAAAACAAAACTGCATAGCTGATAGCACTCCTCTAACCCAGCCGACAGGCCCCTTTAAACAAGCTGCCAGTCTTTCAGAAGGCAGGTGGAATAAAGGATCTCATTTCTTCATAGGCCTTGAAATTCCCACTAAACCAATTGCTGTCTAGTCCCAACTTCTTCCGGGCACTAACTGCTGGGGACCACAGAGCACCCCTACAGAACCACCCGTCTGCACAGGCCAAGGGCATCAGCCAGTGGGCGGTGGGTCCGTGAACTCTGCGTACACAGCAGGAGCAGTCCTGGTGACCTGCTAAGCGGAGGTTCCAAGTAGAGCCATAGGAATAAGGGAGACTGACGTGGAATTGACAAGAGTGAGCGGCAAACAAAACCCACGAACCCTTGACAACTGATCCAGTAAGCCGACCCCACACTTGGGAAGCAGAGAGCCAACCACACAGCGGGGTGAGAGTGATGAAGACACATGCCAACACCTGTGATCATGGGAAGCACAAGGTCAGTGAGTGAAGATGAGGACCTCAGGCACAGATCTGAACAGAAGATTTCTCCCTGGGTATCGAGAACCCAATCCTTGGACCAGGGGAATCTTCCACACTGTCTGAAAACCTCCACCCCAACTCATCTGTTTCCCAGTGGCTTATTTACAGGAGCCATTGCTAGGGACATAAGTAATCACTTAGGATCTTATTAATTACATGCCATCTCCTTCATCCCCAGCTTGAGCTGTAACACACAGGATGGCATCAAGGGCTGCATTTACACGTTAGCACCACGACTAGAATTAACTGTCTGCCAAGTGAACAGCCAGACTTACCAATTCTCTGATTAAAAATCTTGTCAAAGGTGATTTCGTGTCTCTCCTCAAGATACTTCTGCATCACGCTCCGGATACTAGAAGAGAAGAGTGACATGTTTTTAACAATGCCAGCCTCCATCCTTAGAATGGAAAATATATGGATGTCTTCATTCGAGGGTACTGGCTTGATTAACTCTCTTCTGGTATTCATTGTACACTTTAAACATATATAATTTTGTCAGTTGTACCTCAATAAAAAATATATGCTCCCCTCAAAAGGATATTGGCTTGATAAAAGATGCCCGTTACTGACATCCACACCTGCATGAACAGCTGATTAACTGTAAAGCTCGCACCTCTGGCTAGTACCCTCTCCTGCAGCCCAGGGCCAACCTTACACGTAAGCTTTGTTGCTGTCTAGGTCATTAAATCGTGTCTGACTCCTTTATCATCACCCCATGGACTACAGCCCACCAGGCTCCTCTGTCCATGGGATTTCCCAAGCACGGTGACTGGAGTGGGTTGCCATTTCTTTCTCCAGGAGATCGTCCCTACTTAGCTAAAAAAAAAATAAGGAATTTGGGGAAGTTCTCCCTCAACACCACCACTTTCCACAAATAGTAAAGATGTGCACGCACACACAGACAAATTCTGCCAACCTATCGATGAGATTCTTTCTAAAGACAAAGCCAGTGTTCCCCGGATATATTAATATTTAAAAAAATCACACTACTACACAGCAAGTATGAACCACAAGAAAATATAATTAGAAAGAAGATTTCACTTACACCAGAGTAGGAAACATTGAATGTCCTGAAATAGATCTTTCAAAATATGTGCAAGAATGTTACAGGCAAAATTACAAAATTGTATTGAGAGACAGTAAAGAAGTTTTTAATAAGTAGAAAGATACAGCATGGTAAGGAACAGAAAGATTTAATATTGCAAAAACTCTAATCAGATTCATCTACAAAATCAATATAACTCCCGTCAATATTCCAACAGCATTTTCTGTAGAACATGGAAACAGATAAGCTTTTCATAAAATGTATGCAAAAATAGCCAGGACATTTCTGAAGAAAGAGAATGATGATTAAAAGGCCCATTATGAAGCTAAAATAGTCAAGACAGGATAAACAAACTGATCAACGAAATGGAACAGAAATCACACAAACTGACCCGCACATGCGTGGAACTTTGATATGTAACTAAAGTGGCAAGGCAGAAAAATGGAGAAAGGAGCAATTATTCAATAAGCAAACCTCCAAAGCTATTATCCAAGTAGAAAAAGCAGAAATTAAGCCTCTATCATCTGCTGATGGGCAATAGTTTGGCATCATTTCCTCCCACCACCTTTTCTTTTGCTTTTTGAAACAAACTGAGGTAATTAAGTGCATGTCTAAGTATATCGTTAAATGAGTTTTTCACATATAATACTGTCCTAATCAGGATATCAAATATTTATATTTTCCAAAAAGTGCTCTTTTGCCATCTATCTCCCCGAATTCTAGGATCTGAGCACCTATTAACTCCTCCTTCTTGTTTAATAAAGACAATTTGCTACAGTTCTGGAATTCTATGTAGATAAAATAAGGCACTACGTTGTCTTTTGTTTTTGGTTTCTCTCCCTCAGCATAAACAAGCTTCATCTGTATTGCTATGTGCACAGGTTTTTAGTTCCTTCTTGTTTCCAAGAAGTATGTTATTGGACGAATGTTCTACCATTTGTTTATCTGTCCGTCTGTTGATAGACGTTTGGGCTGTTTCCAGCTTGGGGCTTATTATAAATAAAACTGTTTTAAACGTTTGTGTCCAAGTTGTCTCATGGGCATGTGTTTTCAGCTTTCATGGGTAAATATCTAGAAGTGAAACTGTTGGTCATATGGTGAATTATAGTGAACATCATGAGACACTATGAGAGGGATTATGGAACCATATTCCAAACGAGGTGTAGGGTTAACTCTTCGGTAGATGGTCTGGGCTAAGAAATCTCTCACATCCGAAGGCCAGGAAGCATTTAATCTGTTCTCCCTTAGAAATTTTAAAGTTTAGATTTTATGTTTAGGTATAATATCCATTTCATGTTATTTCTGTGTACAATGCAAGGTAAGAACCAAGGTTCTTCTTCTCCTTCTAATACGTAATGGTTCTGATATCATTTGTTGAAAAACCTGTCCTTTCTCTACTGAGTTTTCTTGGCATCTTTGTTGACTCAGCACTATGTGTTGGTTTATCTTTGGATCACTGTGTTACATTGATCTATATGTCTATTCTTCACAAAAATGCCACCTTATCTTGATTGCTTTAGGTTTAAAACATCAGTCAATATCAGGAGGTTTAGCTATCTAAGCGTTCTAACTTCGCTTTAGTGCCTTTGGTTTTATTTCTGTTTGTTTTTTGGCTATCCTCCTTCAATGCATTTAAGTTTTATAAGTCAACATGGAAATTTCTTCCCAGAAAAAGCCTACTGAGACTCTGATGGGGATTTTGTTGAATTTATAGATCAATTTTAGAGAAATTAATCTCAAGAACAGTAAGTGTACTATACATAATATATTTTTCCATTTATGTAAACTTCTTTAATTTCTCTTAGCACTATTTCATACCTTTCAGTGTAGAAGTCTTATTCTTTTTCTTATAATACTTTCTTTGGTTTTGGTACCAAGATAGTATGATTCATAAAATGAGATGGGAATTATCCCTTTTCTTTTAATTGTTCTGAAAAAGCTGGCATAAGACAGTATTAATTCTTCAAATGTCTGATAGAACTCATCAGTGAAGCCACCTGAGCTTGGCGTCTTCTTTTTGGAAGGTTTTAAACTGCAAATTTCACTTCTTTCACAGATACAGGGCCACACATATTTTCTACTTATTCTTGTGCTGGTAACTTTCATCTTTTAAAGAACTTGTCCCATTCACCCAAAGAGTCAAATCACTAAGACGTGATCTTGTTTCTTTGTTGTTCCTTCTTTGGTTTCATTTCAGTTGCTGCGGGCGGGATCGTCAGATAAGGCGTGTGAAGTCCTAGCTGCAGCACATGGGATCAAGTCCTCCGACCAGGGACTGAGCACCGGAGCTCAGAGTCTTAGCCACTGAACCACCAGGAAAGCCCTTTTTTTTTTTTCTAATTGTCCTTTTAATATCTGTAGAAGCTCTTCAGTCATTCTTTATACTGTTAAACTGTATGTTCTTTTTGTTTTCCTTTGATCATGTTGACTAGACATGTATCGTTCATAATGATCTTAGTTTTTGTTTCCTTCATTTTCTTCTATTATTTGCACTTTTTATATTTATTGACTTCCACTCTGTCATTTAAATACTTATAATTTACTACGGGATTAAATTGATATTTTTCCAATTTCTTAAAAAGTCAAATCACTGAATTTAAACATTTCTAATATAACCATTTAAATTGTAAAATTTTCTCTATGCACTGACTTAATTGTATCTCACAGATACTAATATAATCTGTTTTCATTTTCATTCAATTCAAATTATTGTCTAATTTCTCTTGGTATTTCTTCCTTGAACTATGAGTTATTTATAACTGAGTTGACTCATTTCCAGATATCTGGAGATTTCCGGATTATCTTTCTGTTACTGACTTTTGCTTCAAAAACAGAAATTTTAATTCTGCTCTTCAAAAGACACTGGAGAAAATTAAAAGACAAAGCATAGACAGAGAAAATGCTGGCAAATCATATTCTGATTGAGGAATTATATTCAGTATATATAAAGGCTTTCTAAGCTCAAGAATAATAAAACAAACAACCTAATTTTAAAAAATGGGTAAATGATGTATACAGACACTTCACCAAAGAAGATAAGTGGATGGCAAGTAAGCATATGAAGAGATTCTCGACAGTGTTAGTCATTAGGAAAAGGCAAACTAAAATCAGAGACGTCACTACACGCCTATTAGACCAGCTAGAATTAGAAAAGACTGACCATACCGCGTGCTGGCAAAGATGTAGAACAACTGCAATTCTCATACACAGCTCGTGGGAAGGGGAAAACAAAATAACTGGGCAGTTTCTTCAGAAGTTAAAACACAACCACTAGATAACCAACCCATCAATTCTACTCCTAGATATTTATCCCAGAGAAACAAAAGCATACATCCATCACCAGACTTGTACATGAACGTTCTTAGCAGCGTTACTTGTGATGATCAAACGCTGGAAACCCAAATGCCACCAACAGATGAATAAGTATGAGTGGATATGCATATTATGAAAGAATATTCAACAATAGAAAGGAATAAATTATTGATATAACATACATGGATCTCAAAATAATTATTCTGAATATAAGGATCCAGGAGCCACAACCTAAAAGAATAAAAACAGTACATATTGTTTGACCACAAAGCAGCAGGAGCAAACTTCTAGAGATGATGTACATGGCCCCTGAGCCCCCCAAAAAATGTATCTGGGCTTCCCTGGTGGCTCAGTGGTCAAGAATCCACCAGCCAATGCAGGAGATATGGGTTTGATCCCTGATCCAGGAAGATTCCACATGCTGCTGAGCAAAAGCCCACGCTCCACAACTATTGAGCCTGTGCTCTAGGGCCGGGAGCTGCAGCCGCTGAGTCCACGCACCGCAGAACCTGTGCTCTAGGGCCGGGGAGCCACCGCTGCTGAGTCCACGCGCCGCAACTATGGAGCCTGTGCTCTAGGGCCGGGAGCCGCAGCTGCCGAGTCCACGCGCCGCAGAGCCTGCGCTCTGCAACAAGAGAAGCCACCACAGTGAGAAACCGCGCACTGAAGCTCGAGAGAAGCCAAAGCTAAATAAAATTACACACACACACACACACACACACACACACACAAATACACCCCGTTGGTCTCTCTCCTGGCTCTTGGCACAGAGCTCCTAAAGCCTGTGGAACTCCCTGAGTGGTAGGAATGTCTTATTCATTAGGAGTCCTTTTCATCCATATTTGAGTATATGCTGATGAGGTGACTAAGCGGACTCTCTGGTATGAGTCTTTCTTGTGCATGTTTGAAATTTTCATTACAGAAGGGTTATTACTTATTTTTGCTTCACCCTGCACAGTATATGGGAACTGAGCTCCCTGGACCAGGGGTTGAACCCACGTCCCTGCAGGGGAAGCATGGAGTCTTAATCACTAGACCCCATGGAAGTTCCAAGATAGTTTAAAAATATCAAAATATGGCCTTCAAATACCTTCTCATCAAAATAAAGCATAGATATTTACTATGTATAACACTACCCCACTGGAGGCATAATTTTTTTTTATTTTAATATCAATTTGTTCGAAATATACCAGCCTTACCTATCATAACCTATTGGGGTCCTGCTATAGAAATACTAAGGCTTCCCTAGTAGCCCAGATGGTAAAGAATCTGCCTGCAATGCAGGACACCTGGGTTCACTCCTTGGGTCAGGAAGATCCCTTGGAGAAGGAAATGGCAACCCACTCCAGCAATAAATATTATATCATATTTTAAAGAGTTTTTCTACTACTAAAGTAGTCTAAGGACCAGATATCTGCTCTCTCCTGGCCAAAGGACAGCTATAGATATCTCTCATTATTAAAAGTCTCTATATTCTATGTGAAGCTTACTTCTGTTCTATTCTGATGTTCAAAGCAAAATGCATCTAAACAAGTATTTCAAATACTACGTAACACATCACCTAAAAAAAGTGTTTATACATAAAGTAGTTGTGAAGATCAAGTGAACTGGCTTTGTTAGACGCAACACCCAAAGAAGAGTTGTTAAAACTATGACCATCAAGAAGCCTAAAAGGCCGATTTTTTTTTTTAAGATAGGATGACTAAGCAGTTACACTAAGATTCAATTCCCCTGAAAGAAAATTGCTTTCTTTCACATGTAGTTACTAAACATTTTCCACTAACCGTTCATTAAATACTGGAAATGGAGCAACATTATCCAAAACACAAGGAAGACTTTACCACTAGATTTAAAACCCAAATTCTGCCAGATACAGGCTCTGATGTGTGTGCTCAGTTGCTTCAGTTGTGTCCAACTCTTTGAGACCCCATGGACTACAGCCCACTAGACTTCTCTGTCTATGGGATTCTCCAGGCAAGAATACTGGAGTGGGTTGCCATTTCCTTCTCCAGGGGATCTTCCTCACCCAGGGATCAAACCCGGGTCTCCTGCACTGCAGGTGGAGTCTTCACCACTGAGCCACTGGGGAAGCCCCATAAACTCTGAAGGGGTCTTTAAAAGTATCTGGTATAGCTGACAGCTCTTCCCAAGGTTCCTCAGTTCACCCGATCTTGGGCAAAAAGTCTTGCATATAACCTGCACAGCACTAATGCACATGAGATGATCTATATCCAGGAGACCATAGCCAATTAAGCTAAATGTGAATTCCTTTGTGTTTTCTCCTCCCATATTTTGACAGTCCACATCCTGTTTTTAGACGCTTTTCTTCTGCAATATATTACCTGATGTTAAGTGACACTAAACATAACTGAATTTCACTGACCAAAAAGAAAAAATCATATACAAAAGTCACACCTGAACAGATAAAATTTGAAGGATGGACAAATTTATGGGGTCAATCAAGTTTACCTAATTAAAGCTACCAAAATTTTGTGATCTAAACTGTTGCTTCAAATGAGTTACAATAATCATTTTAGAATCCATTTATCTATTTCTCAAAATACTTTTGCATCAGCAATGATATGGAAGCAGCTTCATCCTAATGGTTACATTGTAATTGTGAAATAAGCATCAGAGAACAGGAAGACAGGAGCCAAGGAGAGTCTGTAGGAGGGTCCAGAGCATCCTCCTGGTTTCCAAGATTAATTTTTTATGGAACTATCTCATTTAAAAGATCCCAATGCACAGCAGCACTACTCACACCAGCCAAGACATGGAAACAACCTAAACGTCCATCAACAGATGAACGGAAAAAGACGCCGTGGTGCACGCATATGGTGGAATACTACTCAGCCATAAAAAAAGGAAACAATGCCATTTGCAGAAACGTGGATGGACCTAGAGACTATCATACTAAGTGAAGTAAGTCAGACAAAGACAAATACCATATGGCAGCACTTACACGTGGGACTTAAAATATGCCACAAATGAACTTACCTACCAACAGACACAGACTCACAGACACAAGAGAGCTGACTTACGGCTGCCAAGGAGCAGGGTGTTGGGGGTGGGAAGAACTGGAGCTTGGGATTAGCAGATGCCAACTACTATATACAGGATGGATAAACAAGGTCCTACTGTATAGCACAGGGAGCTATATTCAACATCCTGTGATAAACCATAATGGAAAAGCATATGAAAAGAATGTGTGTGTGTGTGTGTGTGTGTGTGTGTGTAACTGATTCACACTGCCACACAGCAAAAATTAACACAACATTGTAAATCAACTATATTTCAATAAAATAAATAAATGAAAAGACCCTAAGGGCCTCACATCCTGCCCAGGGTCCATACTCCTCAGCACCTCACGAGAGACATGTCCAAAGAGGCCCAGGTGACCTCATCAACCACACCTTCCCTCTGACCTCACACAGCAGCCACGCAGGATTTCTTCACTGCTGAGCAATTCTGTAAATGCCATTCCCACTCTCTTCACATGAAAGCCTTCTGATCATCCTCTAGGACTCAAGTTGGAGTCACTGACCTTCCCCAAGCCCTGCAGAGGCATGCCCTCTCAACTCCAGTCTCCACTGTGTGTCGGGCGGCAAGGCTGTTTCATTCCCCATAACATGCTTGGAAATATACACACCTTCATATCCATCCCCTGCTCATTTAATCACTTGCATTCAAAACAGGCAGTGCGTCCTTTCCCGGAGCCAAGCACCATGACACTCAGAACGCAGAGTGAGTCCCACCCGGTCTCTGCCCTGAAGGGGGCCGTGTCTAGAAGGGTGACAGTGGGGGGAGCAGGAAGCCCCGAGGCAGTGTGACAATGCGGGGTCCCTATGGCATCAACAGGGAGATCACGGGGGCTACAGAGTCCAGGGCAGCACGGCTAGACTCCAGACCCTGGGGGGCCCCGGCCAGGATGAGGTGACAGAGAAAGCAAGGGGGCTACCTGTGCAGCAGCTGATAAACCATGCCTGCCTGCCCCAAATAACCAAAGGAAACAGACAAAGGACAGCGGCAGGTAAGAAACACACTCGGAGAGAAAAACAACAGACAGCACAGAGCCTCCACTTTTGGATCCACTCATTTCTCTACCTTAGCGAGAATATCTAATTGACCACCCTTGAGATTAATGTCTAGCTCCTCAAAGATTCTTTTTTTTTTTTTTTTAAAGCAAACACTTCCTTTCTAAAGACTGACAGATGACATGGTGTTTCTATAACTGGCAAAAATGCTGACTTGGACACGAATTGCTGTGCCTCTCTGCCCTCACTTCCCTAAGAGAATGTGAACCAGGCAAAGACATCAGTGACCAAGCACTCTCCAGGCAAACAGATCTACAAACTAAAATATTCTCCGTACAAGACCAATGAAGGGAATTCATCGACTGCTCGTCTTCCAATTCGGCACATGACGCCACTCGTCACGTGAGAACTTCATCTGAGTCTTGTACTCATTTTCTCCTTGATGGTTTTCGGGTTTGGGGGTTTGCCTCAGACAGCCCTTTATACTCCATAATAATCAAAATGTCTTCTCTCACATTTTTCTATTTTTAATAATTTTTATGATTATCTCATTAAACACTGTGGAACTTTTGTGTGTGTACAATGTGGACTTGATCCGATGATCAGCTATCACACACAATCCTTTCCCCAGCAGACTCAGAATGCCACTTTTGCCCATAAGCCAAATCCAAGTTCTGCTATAGAGATGAATATCAACGTGCATATACACATGATTCTGCCTGCTCCGCCATGTATGAGTCTGTGCCTGAAACAAGACCACACGGTTTTAATTCCTACAGCAATGTCTCATGATTGCTAAAGCAGATTCCCACTGTTGTATTGGTCATTTTTTCCCACTTATCTCTTCTAGATGAATGAAGATAAGCTTATCACTTCTTTAAAATTCTCATTTGGATCTGAATTGTGACAAGGTTAATTTGAAGAGAACTGACATCTTTTCACTACTGAGTCTTCCAATCTATAAATACCTTCTAACCCCCGCCCCCCACCACACCATTTATCCAGATTGGCTCTGACTTAAGTTTTATTTTTCTTCATACTAGTCTTACTGGTAATTAGTTGGTGAGGTCTGGTGTAGAGCAATACATTACAAAACATTTATTTTAAAGAAATATTTTGACAAATTAATATTCATATAATTTAAATATAGAAATTTGTTCAAGTAATCTCAGTGAGAGAGAATTACATTACAGAGTCTCATTAGGCATGGAGCGTATGCTTGAAGGGTAGACCATCTTAAACAGCACGGGCTGTCATTTTTTTCCTGGTAAATGTAAACATCAGAACTATGACTTAATAGATATTCATGACTGAATGAGGTTTGGTGAAATCATCTTGTCTTCAGTGAGTAAATCGGTAAATTATTTTCTAAAGTTTCATGTCTTAACATGCTTTCTCCCTTGGATATTTTTGCATCTTTTTTTTCTTCCCCCTCATCCTCCAGTGAGAAGTCTTCTAATCCAAAGGTTGTAAATTCATCCACAAGGACTTGGATTAGTCAGAACTCGGGTTGCAAATGAATTCACTACAACTCTACCCGTATCTTTGAAATCAGTGCCACGGAGCCTCTTCTCGAGACATCTAATGCAGTTTTCAAAGAGCTCATCAGGCTGTTCTTTGAGATGCAGGACGTTTAGAATCTCCGTAGGGTGCATCGTAGGAAGTGATACCCTAAGTCACCAGCGTTGGTTACACGTGACACTGGGACATCACGAGGCTATCACCAGTCCGATCCGAAGACAGTCGTGATCCTCATATGGAGTCATCTACCCTTGTTTTTAAAAACTTTTGTAATATTTTTCAAACGTGCAAAAGTACAGACTGGTAGTGTGAATGCCCATGATCCATCAGTCAACACCTTGTGGACAGCTGTTAAGATTTTAGCTGGCTTCCATTCTCACTCTCACTTTTCATTTTTTTTTAAGCATTTTAAAGCAAATCTCAGACTGCACATCCTTTTACCTTTACTACTTCCGCCTGCATCTTACCTGGAGACTTCCCTGGTGGCTGTGGCGGTAATGCGTCTGTCTACAATGTGGGAGACCTGGGTTTGATCCCCGGGTTGGGAAGTTCCCAGGAGAAGGAAATGGCAACCCACTCCAGTACTCTTGCCTAGAAAATCCCATGGACAGAGGAGCCTGGTGTCCATGGGGTCGCAAAGAGTCGGACACAACTGAGCGACTTCACTTCACTTCCGCCTGCGTTTCTGAAAATTACAGAAACGTTCCTTCCATAAACATGGTCCATTGTCTCTTCTCAACCCCACCCTGGAAATCACAATACTTCCTGAAGATCGACTAATCAAATTTCCAGGGCTCTCAGAGGCGGCTTCTGTAGAGCCGGGTTTGAAGCGCAGTGCAGTGCTCAGTCATGTCTGACCGCATGAACTGTCGCCCACCTGGCTCCTCAGTCCATGGAATTTTCCAGGCAAGAATACTGGAGGGGGTTGCCACTTCCTACTCCAGGGGATCTTCCTGACCCAAGGATCAAACCCACTTCACTTGTGTCTCCTGCACTGGCAGGGAGACTATTACACCACGTGTTCATGCCTGGAGAATCCCAGGGACGGGGGAGCCTGGAGGGCTGCCGTCTATGGGGTCGCACAGAGTCGGACACGACTGAAGCAACTTAGCAGCAGCAGCAGCCGCATGTGGGAGGCCCAGTTAGGTTTGAATCAAGATCAGATCAAGATCTGCACATTCATTTGATTATTATCTCTTAATTCTGTTTTACCCTGATCGCCCCGCCATCCCCACTGGTCACTTCTCATCTTTGTGCCAGTGACTTCCTGAGGAGACCAGGACGGCAGTCCTGAAGGATGGCCCCCACTGGGCCACGCTTGTCTGCGTCCTCATAAGATCACCCAGTGCTCTCCTCTGTCCCCGCGTTTCCTGTATGCTGCAGGTCAGCTCTGAAGACTTGGATACATTCAGGTCCATCTTGGAGGAAGGACTGCTCCCTGCACCGTCTTCAGGCTGCCCCCTATCCGGAGACACAGGGCTGGAAAGGAGGACGTTTCCGCCCCTCCTCTCTCGAGTTGTTTGGGCTGGTCTGATAATTAAATGGATGCAAGACAGAGTAACAGGAGAAAAAAAAAATTTTTCATTCACAGGTACAGAGGTCTCATAGCAACAGGACCTATAGAAATGAGCAAAGCTGTCAGCTTTTATACCTTTTACACAAAGAAACAACACATTTGTGAAGACCTGAAAGAGATTTGGGCTTAGGGTAGTGAATTATCAAGGCAGAAACAAGGCTTGTTCACACGGCCTTCTCCATCTGGGCTCTCTGTCTCTCTGTCTCCCTCAGTGGTGGGAGGGTACCTTTCACCTGTGAGATTTATTTTCTGCTCTCAGGGGCACAAAGGAGGGTCAGAAAGTCTTTCTTACAGTGGTTGTTTCTTAAGTAATCTTAACTCAAAATAATCGCTCTATCATTTTGGCCCATTTGGGGCTTGGCCTGTCCTGAGCCCCAACATTAGTGAGGTGAAAATTCACCAGTTGGTGAAAGTCTGAAAGTCTGGCCTCTCCATTTAAAATCCCCCATCAGCCTTTCATTTAATGGCTTCATACACTGATGATCTTTACTTAAATCTACTTTCAGCAAAAGCTGAAAATGATGAGGTTTTTTTTTCCCCCTAATTCTATCATTCCTTCTGATTTTCTGAACTTTCCTCTTGATTTGCTGCAAGCCCTCTGTGAAGATGAATCTCTCATGATCAACTAGGAATTTCTGTTGTTTAGTTGCTCAGTCGTGTCTGACTTTTGCAACCCCATGGACTGTAGCCCACCAGGCTCTTCTGTCCATGGGATTCTCCAGGCAAGAATACTGGAGTGGGTTGCCATTCCCTTCTCCAGGGGATCTCCCCAACCCAGGGACCAAACCCACTTCTCCTACACTGGCAGGCAGGTTCTTTACCACTGAGCCACCAGGGAAGTCCCGTCTCTACATTACCGACAAGGAAGAGCTGAACACACATCACCAGGAGAAGAAGGCAGCTCTAGATGGACTTGCTGAAGTGTCCCTGACAAACAGAGCTCCATCCCCATGTGAGCTCAATGACCTTTCTGTGAAGGTTACATAGGCAACCTGTTCCGTTAATTTTCTGTCATAATTTAGAAGCTACCACTAACAAGATTAATCAATGTAACATTAAAAAAAAATCCGTAATGCATCTCAAGTACCCGACAAGTGTCTTCAAGCTGAGGATCCCCATTTACCTACTGACAGGCAGAGATGTGAATTTTAATTTTGCTTTCTGAAATAAGGGTGCCTCGGAAATTAAGAAAATGTGTTTGGGGTTAAGAAAGTATCATGAACCCTTGACATATAGCTATTCTGAATTTTAAAATGTCATCACTAGTAATAAGCATTCTATTATTTAGCATGAAATTTCGGACATCTTACTTTTTCAGGAAATATGCATATACTTATGATTAACCCAACATTTCCGGTCAGAGGATATGTAACTACTGGAGAAGCACCTCATCAGATCCCAGCAGTTGACCTCTGGATTGAATGAAGACAATGAATTTCCAAACTGTGTTACTGAAGTCTGAAATTGACAATGTTCCTCTCCCCAAACCCGAGAACCTTCTTTGTTTAGAAGATCCATGTGGCAGAAGGTAGTCTGTGGGTGTCCATTAAAATGCACAGAATTTGAACTGAGGCTCAACTGCGCCATTTGCTACCAAGGTGATCTTGAGCCCTTACCGTCACTCTGAACCTGGACTTTCTCCTCAAATGGGGATGCGGAGTATCGTGGAGCCAGTTCCCAGAATGTGGAAATAAGGGAAAAAGCTTGCCCTTGGAGAATGAAAATTTTAGATCAAGGCATAACGAAAGGGCAGAGAAACGCCCGAGGCTCCGAGGCTAGCAGGCCTTGGCTGCGGCTTCAGCAGCTGTGCTGACTCCAGGGGAGGCTGGGCACCGTCAGAACAGGAAACGCGGAAGTGTGGACGGGGTGTCTCACCCTCAGGGGACTCACGACTTCACACCCAGGGTAAAGCCACTCTGGAGAAGCGACCTGGTCCCGGCTCCTGCGGCTGCCGAGCCAGGGGCCAGACCTTCTGAGCCCTCGGGCCTCCAGCCTGGGCCACCTGCGTGTGCACCACGTCCACAGGGGTGGCCTTCCACGGGGGACGCTGGGGTCACAGGGCCTTCGGGCAGCCAGGCTCCTTGAGAGCCAGCGCTGAATAGCAATCTCACACTCCAGCTACAGTCGGGCTTTTGAGATCAATCAACCAAGTGAGTTCGCGCATTTGGGGCGGGGGAGGGGGAGCCTCTAGCTCATCGGATTCTCCAAGGGGTCTTTAAATAAGAACCACCAGCATTGAAGAAGAGAAGGTGTTAGTTGGGCCCGACTCAGCTTATGAATGTGAACTTCACATTAGGAGGCAGAGAGAGACTCTGTGATGACAGAATCCAGTTTCTGAGTCTGCGGGGGGAGAAGACCACCCCTGGGACCACAAGAAAGACCCTGGTGTCCGAAAAGAGCACCAGCTGTCCTTCCAGACAAAGTACCCTCCTCAATGCCTCCACGTGACACATCTCAAGTAGTTGTTTTTTCCTTTTCTCAATCATCTACCGACTACAGAGCACAACGTGAAAAGCTAACAAGAAAGACCCAATACGTGTAAAACTGCAAAGCACTGTATGCAAGTATTAACGCAGGTTTTTTAAAATCTAAATTCAAGTCTCTTGCATAAATGTGAAACAGATGAATAACAGATGTCACTGGGTTTAGTAAAATAACATGTTCAAATCTAACTGATAAGCCCAACAAGCAGATCTCCCATCAGGATCACTGTAATTAATTCTGATCCGGTTCACACCCTAGTTTTGGAGAATGTCTCTTAAGAGTGGAGAAAGAATTTTATCAGGTTAGAACCACTGTGAACATTTCATGCAAAGATGGGCTCAATAAAGGACAGAAATGGTCTGGACCTAACAGAAGCTGAAGATATTAAGAAGAGGTGGCAAGAATACATGGAAAAACTGTACAAAAAAGATCTTCAATACCCAGATAATCATGATGATGTGATCACTCATCTAGAACCAGACATCTTGGAATGTGAAGTCAAGTGGGCCTTAGAAAGCATCACTACGAACAAAGCTAGTGGAGGTGATGGAATTCCAGTGAAGCTGTTTCAAATCCTGAAAGATGATGCTGTGAAAGTGCTGCACTCAATATGCCAGCAAATTTGGAAAACTCAGCAGTGGCCACTGGACTGGAAAAGGTCAGTTTTCATTCCAATTCCAAAGAAAGGCAATGCCAAAGAATGCTCAAACTACTGCACAATTGCACTCATCTCACATGCTAATAAAGTAAGCTCAAAATTCTCCAAGCCAGGCTTCAGCAATATGTGAACCATGAACTTCCAGATGTTCAAGCTGGTTTTAGAAAAGGCAGAGGAACCAGAGATTGGCCAGAAATTGCCAACATCCGCTGGATCATGGAAAAAGCAAGAGAGTTCCAGAAAAACATCTATTTCTGCTTTATTGACTATGCCAAAGCCTTTGACTGTGTGGATCACAATAAACTGTGGGAAATTCTTCAAGAGATGGGAATACCAGACCACCTGACCTGCCTCTTGAGAAACCTATATGCAGGTCAGGAAGCAACAGTTAGAACTGGACATGGAACAACAGACTGGTTCCAAATAGGAAAAGGAGTACGTCAAGGCTGTATATTGTCATCCTGCTTATTTAACTTATATGCAGAGTACATCATGAAAAACGCTGGGCTGGAGGAAGCACAAGCTGGAATCAAGATTGCCGGGAGAAATATCAATAACCTCAGATATGCAGATGACACCACCCTTATGGCAGAAAGTGAAGAGGAGCTAAAGGGCCTCTTGATGAAGGTGAAAGAGGAGAGTGAAAAAGTTGGCTTAAAGCTCAACATTCAGAAAATGAAGATCGTGGCAACCGGTCCCATCACTTCATGGGAAATACATGGGGAAACAGTGGAAACAGTGTCAGACTTTATTTTGGGAGGCTCCAAAATCACTGCATATGGTGACTGCAGCCATGAAATTAAAAGACGCTTACTCCTTGGAAGAAAAGTTATGACCAATCTAGATAGCATATTGAAAAGCAGAGACATTACTTTGCCGACTAAGGTCCGTCTAGTCAAGGATATGGTTTTTCCTGTGGTCATGTACGGATATGAGAGTTGGACTGTGAAGAAGGCTGAGCACCGAAGAATTGATGCTTTTGAACTGTGGTGTTGGAGAAGACTCTTGAGAGTCCCTTGGACTGCAAGGAGATCCAACCAGTCCATTCTCAAGGAGATCAACCCTGGGATTTCTTTGGAAGGAAAGATGCTAAAGCTGAAACTTCAGTACTTTGGCCACCTCATGAAAGAGTTGATTCATTGGAAAAGACTCTGATGCTGGGAGGGATTGGGGGCAGGAGGAGAAGGGGACGACAGAGGATGAGATGGCTAGATGGCATCACGGACTCAATGGACATGAGTCTGAGTGAACTTCGAGAGACAGTGATGGACAGGGAAGCCTGGCGTACTGCAATTCATGGGGTCGCAAAGAGTCGGACATGACTGAGTGACTGAACTGAACTGAGGACCACTGAGGGCCCTCAAAACTAGAGTCTGGCTTTTCCTACTCTTCCCTTACCACCTACCCCATGCCAGAGTCATGAGATGCCCACAGGGCCAGAATGTTTACCTTAAAACTCTGATCTTACACAAAGGAGTACGCACCAGCTACTTCATCAGATCTTTCTGGTAGGACACAGGCAGAGAAAATAAGCTTCTCTTACAGAGTAACTTGGATCTTTTAAAATAATTTGAAATGTCAATCCCCTGTCAAACAAGACACTTTATTTAAAGGATGGAAACATAAAGATGCTACCCAGTTTTCCACATGGAATTAAGCAATCAACCAAGTAGTTAAATCTTAAGAAATCCCTGAACACAAAAGTCTCAACAGTGTTTTGATTTTTTTTTTTTCTGAGGCAGGGGGCACTTCTCTGATGGCTCAGATAGTAAAGAACCTGCCTGAAATGGAAGAGATTCGGATGTGATCCCTGAGTCAGGACAATCTCCTGAAGAAGGAAATGGCAGCCACTCCAGTATTCTTGCCTGGACAGAGGAGCCTCGCGGGCTACAGTGAACGGCTCGCAAAGAGTCAGACGGGACTGAGCGACTACTAACACTTTCACTTCACTTTCTTCATTAGCTTAAGCATCCTCCCACCCTTTGCTTAGAAACTGCTACTGTGCAGAGAACACCTTTCTCTTCTAGCTCAATTCTAGAGGGATGTTTTGATAAAATAATGAGTTTTCCTCCACGACCACTGGCAACAAAAGGGAAGGCAGTGCCTCCAAAATGGAACAAAACGAGGAAGCAGGACAAATTTTCCATTCTATTCTACACTCAGGGCTGCAATGACGAGATCCACTGTGTAATCCCTTGCCCACTTAGGGTGTCATTATAATAGGAGGAAAGAATCAGTATGCGTAGCTGAAAAAAGCAGGGCCTTTTAAAGATGAAAGTCCCCTGACCTTTCCTATTAGGATGAGTTCCTTCTAAATGTGGTACAGATCCTCCGACCCCACCACCAAAAGCTTCATATTTGGGAGACCTTCCTGCCAGTCCAGAAGTTACAACATCTTGCTTCCACTGCAGGGGGCACAGGTTCGATCCCTAGTCAGGGAACTAAGATCCCACATGCTGCATGGAGAGGCCAAAAAATAGAAGAAGAAAAAAATGCCTTTTATTTTTAAAAGAAGATCCATTGAAAATGTCATAGATGCCTTAAGACATTTTCATGATGCAAAATGAAAGCCTGCAGTATTTAACAGCTGTGCAAATGCCTTCACATCTCAGGTCATTTTTAACTTAAATCTTTATCAAAAGCAATACAGATACAGAAGATGTAGAAGAAATGACCCGAAAATATCACCAGTCATCTTTCTAAATAAAGAGCAATGGGCTGACTTAATGACACAAAATACAAATACTACGAACATGTCATGCAAGAAAGTTTCCTGGCTGAAAATAGAGAAACTTGCTGCCTTCCCCAGCTAACGGAGTTGTCAATTTTTGAACACATGAAACAAACATTCTCTACCCCTCAGGAGATGGATCTTTGCAGCTTAATGGAAGCTCCTTTCTTCCTGAAATAGTTTAGCCTATGATTATCTGAGAAATAGACAGTGCCAGGCACTCAGCACTAGTCAAAGGCAGCCACTGCCACCATACTCGGGTAGCCCACGCTGAGCTTCCAAACTCTCACCGTTTATGGAAACAACTGATCCCCTAACCAAACCAGCAAAATGAAATTTAAAAATCATTCGCAGGACCAAAAATGTTCTCCCCATAATGGAACTGTCAGAGGGACGCAATCATACACTTGATTTTGGATTTAACAGCTCTGCCATCACCGTATTTATTACAGTAATTGTGCAGATATCTTTTCCATCTTCATAAATTTTAATATTCCTGCTCTGGTAGGTAATATTCAGCCTGATGAGCGCAGATTACAAAGCAGCGGGCAGGCTTCGGCGTGACACGAGGAATAAGTAAAGGCACGCAAGTCAGTTCCCACAGCAGCCACGGGGGCTGAGGTGGCTGCCTTCAAGAGACTGAAGATCTATTATTACTTTGCGGATGAATTAAACTTGTTTTGCAGGATCACGCAGGAGCGAGAGCAATCTGTGCACAGGATGAATTACAAGCGAGCTTTCCATTATACTTCAATTAAAAAAAAAAATCCTATGAAAATAAAAAGGTGAGGGGAGTGGTGAGAGGGAGGCTCCCCAGAGGGAGAGGATGCGTGTATGTACAGAGCTGATTCACACTGTTGCAGAAACTAAAACAACATCGTAAAGCAATGATCCTCCAATCAAAATATGGGTATCCTGTGGGGGTGGGGGGAAGAGGGAAAGCACTTTCTGACACCACATCTCTTCCAGAGATGCTCCCAGAAGATGACCCTGGCTGCATGCTGGAGAGGGAGGTCTAAAAAAAAAATCCTATGAAAATAAAAAGGTGAGGGGAGTGGTGAGAGGGAGGCTCCCCAGAGGGAGAGGATGCGTGTATGTACAGAGCTGATTCACACTGTTGCAGAAACTAAAACAACATCGTAAAGCAATGATCCTCCAATCAAAATATGGGTATCCTGTGGGGGTGGGGGGAAGAGGGAAAGCACTTTCTGACACCACATCTCTTCCAGAGATGCTCCCAGAAGATGACCCTGGCTGCATGCTGGAGAGGGAGGTCGCCCGCCCAATGCAGGACTAGACTGGACGCCCTCCAAGGTCTTTTCAAACATGAGCCACGACAACGCTAGGTTATTAACATGTATCTGGGGATGTCTGAGGAAGATGAGAATGCATCACCTTATGCTCAATGCACTGAAGCCAGCTGCTTTCAGATTATGATTTTTGGTTCATTTTATTGACACAAAGACCTTCTGAGGATGTCAGCTCTCTCAATTGCTAAATTACCTATTTTTAAGAGTGGCTCGCTTATGAACTCTTAGGTACTGAGGCCAACACAGCCCAGAGTCTACTGGATGGATGGATGGATGGATGGATGGATGGATGGATGGAAGAAAATGGAGGGAAGAGAGGGAGAGAAGAAAAAAGGGAGAAGGAAAGAAAGGCAAAGAACCAAGCGAGGCACCGTGAGCAGAAGGTTCTAGACAAACAGCACTACCACAAACAGCTAGAGGAAGAGTACTGAGGAGAAACCTGAGAAATTCACCTACTCGGGGTCGACAACGTAACTTTTCAGAAGTCCTGCCTTCCAAGCCCACCCACTGTCCACAGTCTCCATGCACCACGGCCTTTATCTGCTACCGTTTTGTACTTTTTTAAGGGTGTTATGTCTTGTCTTGTGTATAATCCCAACCACAACTACAGGGTATAAATAAAGAAAAACTATCTTTTCACATTGCTTCCACTCTCTCTTGCGTTTTCTGTGTTTGAAGTGAATGTTCTCTCCTGCTCACAAATGTGTGGATAGAAAATGCTCTAAAAAGCAGAGATCAGGGGGAGAGTTTGTGATCAGAAAAGAATAGATACCATATTGCACAGATGGGGAAACTGCATACATTGAAGTTAAGTGACGTGCCCAGGGCCTGTGGCAAACCGCCAGGGGAATCAGGGCTGTACTTCCTAGTCTAGAACTTTCCCTCCTAAGACAATACGGCAGGTAGGAGGGAGGGCACAGGAAAATGAGGGCCCAGCGATAAGGATAGCTGGCCTTCGAGTTCACTGAGGACGAAGGTCTGGCCAGGCGACTTCCACATAATCAGTTTTTCCTGCTCTGGAAACCCTGGAAGAAGGAAACGGGAGCGAACAAGAGTACAAGTCCAAGGCTGGGCCAAGGCTGACGCTTACAAACCACCAGTCACAAAACAGATGAGCTGCAAAAATATCCTCACTGTGTTCTCTAACGGGCTGTTTCTTTACTATTTTATAGAGTACTACAAATGTGCTTTGGCTCCACATTGAAGCTGAAGCACAGGTGACCCAAAAGATTTCCAAAATTAGAGGAGATGAGGAGCTTGCTGCATTTCAGACCCATTGCTCTTCAGTCGCCCAGTTGTGTCCGACTTCTCAGCCCTACTGAACTGCAGCACACCACGCCTGCCCCTCACCATCTCCTAAAGTTTGCCCATGTCCGTCGCATTGGTGATGCCATCCAACCATCTCACCTTCTGACACTCTCTTCTCCTTCAGACACATATAGCAATCCAAAAAGTTCCCAGGGTTCTAAACTCTGATCAGTAATAAAACCAGGGAGCTTCCCTCATAGCTCAGTTGGTAAAAAATCCACCTGTGATACAGGAGACCCTGGTTTGATCCCTGGGTTGGGAAGATCCCCTGGAGAAGGGAAAGGCTACCCACTCCAGTATTCTGGAATGGGGAATTCCATGGAATATATAGTCCACGGGGTCCCAAAGAGTTGGATGCGACTGAGTGACTTGCACTTGCACTTTCTTTTCTTTCAATAAAAACAGAGAAGGATAAAGAAGTGAAAAAGAGGAGAGGCAGAGGTGGCTCCGGATCACACAGCCTCATCAGCATGCAAATGACTTTGCAGGCAAATGACTTGACAGTAAGAAAGCCAGAGTTGCCTCATCATCTCCATTTTCCCCACTGCCCATGTCCAGAAAACAAGGACAGACCATCAGGCACAGAAAATGCATTTTCACTTACAGTTGTCTTCAAAGACAGTTTTCTAACAGAGGAAGATTATTTGAATGAGAAAGTGATTTTTATTGCAAATAAAGCCAAAAATACAGTTTTGTTCCTTTTATCCTTTTCCCGGAAATGGAAAAAAATTGGGCGGGGGGCAGGAAGGGGAGAGTGGGCAGCCTGGGCTGCCCTTTTCTCTAAATGATAACAGAGACAGAAATCCTGTTGGGTGGCTAGAGGGTGAGGCGGTCTATTATTATACAATTTCTCATTAACAGCAGTGAGATCGCACTTCTCCTGTTAAACAGAACGGGCATTTAACCCCCCTGAGCTCCTCCTGGGAAATAAGGCAGAAACTGCTTATTCACTTAGTCATAATTACCGTTTTCTCAAGTCCCAGAGGAATAGCTGTTCTCTATCAGTCTCTGAGTTCTGACTTTCCAGTGCTGCCCTGGCAGCTGGCTGAATCCACATCCATAAGTGTGAGATGGCAGAGCATGGTGGAAAGCAGCCGGGCTCTGGGAAACCTGGGCTTGAATCCGGCTCCTGCCTCAGCCAGGGTGAGCGGTCACCTGGGCTGGGTTCCTCAACCTCCCTGGGCACCTGCTTCTTTGGAAAACGGGGCCTATGCTAATACCTGACAGGACTCTTGTGGGGAACACATGCCCTGAAGGTGCAAACTGCCCGCAGAGGGGATGCTCTCAGTGAATGGTGGTTAGCACATCACTGCCTTGGGGAGTTTAACCTTCCCTCTCGCTTGACGGGGCTGCAGGGACCCCGGGTGTCCTCTCTGCTCTGGCCCATCTCTTACTCTGCTTGCCATCTGCCTGCTGAAGACTGAAGCATCCTTTCTTTGAGCCTTGAAGACACTGGATCCAAACAGATGTTTGCCGAAGCCCAATTCAGGGTACTGAGGAGGTTCTTTTAAGAGGCTAGCTCAAAACACATCACTTCTAAGAGCTGGGACTGCCTGAACTCAAAGACATCAACTGGGCTCTCGACACAAGCCTTTTACAATGCTTGACTTGGGAAGATTCTAGATCCCAAACTGAATGCAAGGGAACATCTATTTCTAAGAACTCCTGACTGCATGCAGCCCTTACCTCTTCAAGTCACTGGCACAAATTAACTTTGACCAAGAATGAAGTATAGCAGAAAGGTCAGAATAAATTACATTTGGAAAGTGTAGTTTAGAGAAAAAGAAGCACACACCGTTTCATGCACAGAAATGCTCCTTTCGACAGTAAAGAGTGCTTTTTTCCTGAGGCTGTTCGATCGTTCAGTTCTAACTCTGTAGTTCAGAGTTGGCCATGCAGGCATAGAATACCCACCAACTCAAACGGAGAGGAATCTTTCAAATCATCCTCCAGTCACTCGCTGATTGGAGTTGGGAAATTACAGAATATACCCCATTTCCACATCAGAAGAAAATTAAGCTATTTTTCAAGACCAATCACCTATGGTAACTTTAAAAGAAGATGGGTGCACAGTACCATATTACTATGTATATTATGGCTAGGCAGCTTTTTAAGGGGGATAATGAAAAAATTACTGTAAAACATTGAGCAGGCATAATGTATTCCATGAAAACAGAATAGTAAAGGCCACTCTGTGCTACCTGTCCACAGTTAAAAAGAATCTTCTGGCAACTGCACATGAAAGTCAACATCTTTCTCAACTCCCTGTGTATTTCCTACTAGACTGTGTTCTGTTTTGTTGCTCAGTCGCTAAGTCATGTCTCTTTGCGACCCCAAGAAGTGCGGCACGCCAGGCTTCCCTGTCCTTCTCTATCTCCCAGAGTTTGCTCAACATCCATTGAGCAGGGGATGCCATCCAACCCAATCGTCCTCTGTCACTCCCTTCTCCTCAGTCTTTCCCAGCATCAGGGTCTTTTCCTAGTCAGTTGGCTCTTGTAAGCCCCTGAAGGAAGAGCCGTCAGGCCAGGCCTTGCTTGGCTCAGGAAAACAGCTCCACCACCGTGCACTGAATTCATGGAATAAACAGTACCACAAAACTTCCTCAGGACAGTTGAAAATGTTTCCAGAAAATTATAAAGGCTCCTTAAAATGCTTTCAGGCTTTCCTGTGACTTGGAAAGGACAAGTTTTGTGATGGATGAGCCTGCATTTTCGATGTCCACTGAACAGAAATAAAACTCTGGAGGAGAGATAGATTTTGTGACTGAACCTCTTGCAAGAATGTGTCAACTCAAGTCAACTGAATCCTGCTGTTCAGAAAAAGATTACAAGAGTAATGAGACCAGAGGAAAAGCTGCCCCGCCTCTAGAGGGCTTAAGGTGCGGACCCTCTGCAGGCCTTGGCTTCTGAATTAGTCCCTATTAAATGTTTCTTCCCTAACATGGCATAAAACGACTGGCGCACACATCTGAAGGTGCGTGTTTTCAACTGGGCATGCGCAGAGCGTCCATGGGCCACAGTTGCCTGTCACCAATAGACCCGATTATCACCTACATCAGCACAACAAATGTTTCAGTAAACTAAAGCGGTTGTATAATTTGAACAAACAGGCAGCTTTTACAGGATTTACACTCATTGGTTCATTAACTGAATAACGTGTCAGCCTAACAAAATGGTTGCCTCTTTGCCATCTCTGAGAAGCAAAATCTCCCCTGGGTGGAATGGTCCATTTTCTGAGACTCTCCCGTAATAGGCAGGGGACTGCACACTCCTCATTTCATTGAAATTAGCTGGGTGTTGCTTTGTTCTGTTGTTCTCTGTGCAAAACTGGAGGAAAAAGTGAAGTAAGTGAAATAAGGAAGCACACAAAATGTTACAGTGGCTTCAAATAGCTGGAAAAGAGAGTCACTGGGGATAAACCAGTGGCGAGTGTCATGCTTCCCATGTAGAAACTGAACATATAAAGCCAAACCTCTCGCTCAGGAATGCCAGAGGCTGGTGACCACGCAGCTTTCCTCAAAATGAAGCTGAAATAGAAACTTATCAGAGAACATCTGACCTGTATCCTTCACCAAAGAGTGAAATCACACTAGTCTTTTGAGTCATGATGCTGAGGCATTTTCATGTGAAATTTACTTTCTTACCAGATCTAGAAATCCCCCAACCTCCCGCCCCATCCCCAAATCAAGTCGGTGAGCCACCAACTGCCATCCAGTTGGAGAAAGATGTGAAGATGCTTTACCTGACGATCTCAGTGTACAGAATCCTAGCTCAGCACAAGGAGTGGCAGTGACTATGTGAATGGCCACAGGAGAAAAGTAAAGCCAGTTGAGATAAATTCAAGACAAGTTAGAATCGCTGGAGAATGTTCCAATGGCCTAATTCAAAAGTCTATTTGGGAAAAAAAAGACAGTGAGGGAGAGAAACAGCAACAGAATAACAATTACTAAAGAGCTGCTTCCTAAAATTACTCTCCTGTTTCTATGTCTCAATTCTAAAATGTCATGAGAAATCTGCTGGCCCGTCACTAATTCTGCCTTAAACAGAGCATTACCAAAGAATGCCACTGAAAACAAAGGCCTTCATACAAGGAAGTGAATACCCTAAGCACTAAGGATATTCTTAGGAGGGACATTAAAAAAGCAGAAGTCACATTAAGTTCAAAACACCAAGAAAAACAAAATGAACAGAAGTTCCCAATTTTAATAATAGTATATATTATTATACAATCCCCCCCCCAAAAAAAACTGTCCTTGAGTTAAGATTTGTTGATTTTACATACAGATACTTATATACTTAGGATTCTCTGCCCTTAAGAAAGAAAAAGAGGAAAAGAAAGTAAGCATTACATATGACATTTATAGAAATGCAGGGTTTGTTTTTGTTTTTGTTTTTAATGAAATTCAGGTTTCATTCGGGGTTCCTGTTTTACTTAGTTTTCCATTTGCCAGAAATTTTAAACAGCCCTGCTTGTCAGTGAGCTCTGGACATGTTAAAGTCTGGAACAGGAGTGCTGCATTCATGATGCTCCAAAGCGCTTCCACTCTTCCTGACATTTCCTGCCCATTCCTGCTCATCAGAGTAGGTTTTCCCCTGCAAGACCACGATGCAGGGGCTAAGAAGGACCGGCGAGCCAAAAACATCCAGGAAGCACATCCTCATGTACACAATTTGACTTTTCACAACAAACAGCACAGAGGGACTGATATTTTCTATGTCGTGGGGCTCAGGCTCCTGGACTTCTAAAAAATAATCTGCTAATCACTCAGCATCACAAGAAAGGTATTTTTTTCCCTTACGCCAAGGTGATATTTAAGCAATCTTAGACACAGAAAGCATGAAGGGCTCGTGCTTTCACATGGAGACTGGCTTTTAGTTTTAGTTTTCAGTAATATACAAAAATACATAGCTTTAAAGTCACCATTAAGAAGATGCCTCATTGTATCATCAATTCCACCAAGAGCTGTAAGTGTCAAGCAGCCACATTTGCTGTACCACTCCTGAAGGTGCAATTTAGGAAGGAAGCTAAGGGGGAAAAAAAAAAAGAATCCAGCTCCAGTCCTCTGATACACTATCTGAAACTCACAATTAATCTGCTAAATGACCTTTTCTGGGGTAATGCCAATGATAGGTAATGCCAATGATATGAACTAATCAAGTCTTTTATTACTTCACCAATAAAAAATCATTTCTGAGGCAAAAAGAAAATACAACTTGGTATGGACTTCACCAAGACCCTTGCCAATTAAATCGGGTCCTTGGCTGGTAATATAAACAAAATTTCTGCCTGAAATCACCCATTCAACATGCGTTTTTAAGTGATTCCCATTTCAACCTTTTAGTCAAGTGCCGCCAGTGGGACCTGTCACCACGTACCAAAGAGAAAATCAAGTGGGTCAGAATTCACTACTTGCTGCCTGGTGGACCTTAACAGGGGGAGCGAGCATGGAAAACGGTAATTTAAGTGCCGGGGCAAAAAAAGAAAAAAGGCAACTCGCCTGCACTCCCCAACTAAGACGCCCAGAGGGAGCTGAGGAGAGGATGGAGTTGGAAAGGGGCACAGCCGCAGGAACTATGTAAGGAACGGCCGGGATGGAGCGCAAGGGAAAGACAGGCAGCACCGGGGAGAAGGACGAACGGGGCAGGCGGGGGACCGTATGTGGGGGCTGGAGGGGAGGACGGCGGTGACACCGATGCGGCTGGAAGGACAGCGATGGGGCAGGAGGGGAGCACAGCAATGAAAACTGGGAGGACCACAGGGACGGGGCTGCCCGAGAGAAGGGGATGGGGCAGGAAGCGGAGCAGGGACGGGGCTCGGTCCAGCGAAGTCACACCGCAGCCGCACAACCCCGCACAGGGGCGCTCGCTGCTCGCCCGCCGCCGCGCCGGGCACTTCGGGGCGCTCTCTCCCGGAGTCCCCCCCGCAACAGCCCTCCGAGCCCCCATTTCAGAGACGGGCACGGCGAGGCCGGCCCCTCAGCGCCCGCTCCCCCCAGCGCCGGCCCGGGGGTCAGAGGCGGACTGAGCGCCCGACCCGCCCGGACGCAGGGGGTCGCTGGCGGCCGCCCGGGGGGCGGCGGCGGCGCCCGGGCGCGGGGAGCCGGTACCTGGGCTCGGGCAGGACGATCTTCTTGCTGGCGCGGGCGGCCGGGGTCGCCTTGCTCTTCTCCATCGCCATCAGGTAGCTGACATCGGCCAGCACGGCCTCCAGGTCCGCCATGTTGGCGAGCGGCGGCGGCGGCGGCGGCGGCGGCTC
>SJYC01069741.1:0-98021 GCA_006408675.1 Madoqua kirkii
CCCCCGCGCGCGCCCGCGCCGCCGCCCCCGCGCCCGCCCCTTCCGCGAGGGTCGGCGGGGAGCGCGCGCCCTGCGGCCAGTTCCCCTGGGCGCCCGAGCCCAGCGGCCCCGCTTCTCGCCGGCTGACCCGCTCCTGTGGGCACCGTCCCGCCCTCCCCTCGGGGCGGCCACGGGGGACTTCCTCTACTCCTCCTCCTGCTCCTCCTCCTGCTCCCGACTTCCCGCCCGCAGCTCCAGGCGCTCTCACGCCGCCCTCTCTGTCCCCCTGGGGACCCCTGCGAGCCGACGGCGTCCAGGACCCGATGCTCAGCACCCAGTGGACAACGAGGTCCCTGTTCCCCGGACACAGCAGTTCTCAAACTGGACAGAACCCATCAGTATCCTCTAGGCGTGTGGGGTGGCTCCAGAGATGCGCGAGACCCACCTGTTCACGCAGGTGATGCTGAAGCCTCGGTGCAGGTCGGCTTTGAACAGCCCCCGGCTGGCTGGCCCCTAAAGCCTCAGTCCTGACCCTGAACACCCCAATCCCCTGCCCCCCACCACACTCCATATAAACTCTGCAAAGAGAAACCGAACAGCTTGAAGGTTACTTGTCTCAAGCTAAGTAAGCAGGGCAAATTGGGCTGAGAGCTCCCTGGTGGGAGCGGAGCTGGCCTTAGGAGCCCACTGGTACAGGAGCTGTCTGTCCAAGGTGGTCACCCCGCCCCTGCACGCAGAGGCTTGCCTTTGGGTGTTAATAATGGTCGCTAAGAACTAGAACCCGCATTCAGGCTCTTGCGGTTTTACCATCAAATTAGGGTAAC
This sequence comes from Madoqua kirkii, assembly GCA_006408675.1. NCBI lineage: Eukaryota > Metazoa > Chordata > Mammalia > Artiodactyla > Bovidae > Madoqua > Madoqua kirkii. The sequence goes on from SJYC01069741.1 coordinate 804, forward strand.
CCTACTTCCCCTGGTGGCTCAGTGGTAAAGAATCCTCCTGCCAATGCAGGAATCGCAGGTTCCATCCCTGGGCTGGGAAGATCCCCTGGAGACGAAATCACAACCCACTCCAGTATTCTTGCTTGGGAAATCCCATGGACAGAGGAGCCTGGTGGGCTACATTCCATGGGGTCCCAACAAGTCAGACACGGCTTACCAACTAAGCAACACTATGCGTGCAAACCCAACAGAAGGATGATACAGGGAAGTGGAACAGCTGGAGGCCAAGTACCCAGGCAGGAGGGATTTCCAGCTTCTCTGATCCTCAATCTTGGTGTCTGGTGGCAACACTCCCCACATGGGCCTGGGGCTTTCATTTACTTCTTAATTTTTCACAGCAACGCACACAAGTCCATGTTCGGAACCCATCATTCTGGCCAGAGTGAAGTTAAAAGACACCCAGAAGGTCATAAGAAAACCTGAGGTGAGACTCCATTAAAAAAAAAAAAAAATCTTTTAAATGCATTCACATCGGTCACATTGTACCAGGAGACTTGACTTTAACTAGTATTTTAGTAGATGTTCTGTCAATAGCTTATATGGTCCACAGAGTGCCCCAGACGTGGTTAAGGTCAAATTCTGGATGTTAAATGCAATGTCACAGCAGAAACAGCCTGATTTGGTCATCCCAAGAGCCCTGCCCTCTTTCTCTCTCTCTCTCCCACCAAGTTACACCTCCCCCCTGTCTTTTTCCCTGTATGCTTGTCATCACAATTGGCTGATTTTCTCAAGACCAAAGGCACAACATTCAGAGAAGTTGTCCGGAAAAGGATCAGAGGTCTGTAAGAAGGAGGCACTCAACTCAAAGGACCTTGGTCAGGCATCAGAAAGTGAAAATGACAAGGGGGCACAAAATTCACTGATGATTTGCATAAGCCAAATATCAAACTTTCGTCTTCCACCCACTTTTTTTTGCGGGGAGAGAAAAAAGGAACACAGAAGGCCTTGTCAAGGGTCACCCCAGGAGGAAGGGTAAGTTCTACCCCCCCAAAAAACCACATTTTTATAATTTGTACAATTTCTTTCAATAAGTCTTTTTAAAAAAATCATCCTTGCTTTCACATGATTCAGTCATCAAATAAATACATACTTCTGCCTACATTTTCACGGTCTTCCAAATACTGCGATTTTTAACCTTGCCTCTTTGAATTCAGTTTTTGTTTGGTAGTGGGTGGTTTCTCTTTCTTTCTTTCTTTGGGGAGGAAGTGGGTGGGCTGCAGCATAGAGCAGCAAGTCTGGAACAAGAGACACACCTGAATTCTAACCCAAGCTCTGCCCTGACTAGGTGGCATGCTCTTCAAGGTAACACTTTTATATTTTATTGTTCTCATCAGTACCGGGGGAACAAGACCACCGCCCGGACCCCAGGGTTGTTAGAAGAGGAGATAATGCTTATAAAAAAGCACTGTGCCTGCCTGACACCCAGTAGGTCCCCAACAAAGGTCACTGCATTTCCTCTATTTCCTTCATCTTACCTTTGTCTGCTAAAGAAGATACTGAAACGAAAGTCATTCCCAGACACCACCCTTGAAGCAGAAAGGCCCTTTTCGAAAAGGGTATCTCCTCAGTGCATTTCTAGGAACCCAAATTGGCACCAAAAAAAAAAAAAAAAAGGTTAGTCTTTACAGACACAACCAATGACTTTTCTAATAAAAAGAACAGCGAGTCAAAATTGAGGTCCCTCCCTCAGTGAAGTTAGTGACCAGAGCACCCATACTTCTTTCTATGTGAATTTGGGATTCCTGGCTCTCTCCTTTACTGTCTCATGTTCTCCCCACATTTCGTCCCTCCCCTTCCTTCTTTCCCTGGACTCCCTTATTACTGAACAGCTTTTCATGTTCACTGCAAACAAAAGGCGCTAATGACAGTGATGGAGCTGTCATCACTGACCTGCTGGAACCTGCCGCTAAACACCAAGGCCAGTCTGTGATCATTACGGCAGAACAGAGAAAACAAATAAAAAATAGCAACCCATTTGTTCTCAGCCAATAAGGCTCCCTTGCAAATAAGCATGCTTCCCACCCTCCCACTCTCTGAGATGATTTCAATGACTGGGGTTCCTGCTGCTTGTGATAATTGATAAAAACTCCAGAGTTCCTGCAAGGTTCATAATGTTCTCTTCTTCGCTTTTCTATGACTTCAGGGGAGGTGTTGCTGAGACAGATTCATTAAATTTATGCTCCCCAGGGTTAATTTTGATAACAGCTTCAAGGGACGAAAGCTAACTAAAGAACTAACTCGTATTTCTTTTAGATTCTATGCTTTACTGGAGCTTCCTACTCACAGTGAGAATTCCCGGACCATAAAGACTGAGGAGGGAGGGTTGTTCTAGGAAACCAATCATGGACACAGGAAAAAAAAAAAGTCAACTTTAAGATTCCAATTAGAAGATTTTTGATGGGGGAGGGATAAATTAGGAGTTTGAGCTTAACATAGACTCAGTACTACATATGAAACAGATAATCAACAAGGACCTACTGAATAGCAGAGGGGACTCCACTCAATAATCTGTAAGAACTTGTATGGGAAAAGAATCTGAAAAAGAATGGATACATGTATACATATAACTGAATCTCTTTCCTGTATACCTGAAACTAACACAACATTGTAAATCAATAAAAATTAAATTTTTAAAAAAGGTTTTGAGGACTGGCAGAATGTGCCTGTGCTTAATTCATTAACATCACAGTGCTTCATCCAATCCCTGCTAAGAGAGAGAGGTTTTTTTGCTAAGTGATCCCTTATATATGAGCTTCCCCGGTGGTTCAGCAGGAAAGAAACCACCTGCAATGCAGGAGATGTAGGTTCAATCCCTGGGTCAGGAAGATCCTCTGGAGAAGGAAACGGAGACCCACTCCAGAATTCTTGCCTGGGAAATGCCATGGATAGAGGAGCCTGGCAGGCTACAATCCATGGGGTCACAAAAGAGTCAAACACAACTTAGCAACTAAACAATAACAACAGTCCCTAAATATAGCTGCTTCTTATAAAAAGTGCACACCACCGGGGTTTGGATGGGTTTAGTTCTGAGCATCTCATTCTGTAAAGTGTGCAGGTGTTTGTAGCCATGCCAGGGCCACGATCCCAATTCACCTGCTACTTAGATCAGTTCCGCTCACTGTCACATGCATCACAGAAACTGCTTTTCACGCTGTTTTAACAGCAAAGCTTCACAAACTTTTAACAGAGGTTCTACACCTAGTCCTTTATACCTTCAAAGAACTACAGAAAGGTCTAATACCAAACTTTGGTTCACAAACCAAATCACAATTTGGTTCACAAACTGAAATTACATTCAATACAGAAGGACCCTTAAATAAATGGGTGGAAACACACTTCTCTGCAGGGCGGGGTGGAGGGCTGGGAGGTGGGTCATTCCTGTAGAGAAGCTCTGGAGGGACACAGTTCAGAATCTGGGCTCAGGAGCCAGGTGGCCCAGATTAGAACTCCCAGGGCCAGTACTTCTGAGTTGTGTGATCTTAGACAAACTGCTTAACCTCTTTGAGCCTTGGCACTCTCAGTGGTATTAATGAGACTGCTGTGAGAACCAAGTTGTAACATAAAAAACACAACAGTGTCTGGTGCTCAAAAAAAAAACAAACAAACAAACACACACACACACACATTATCATCCTTATTATCCCCATCATCAGCAGAGGATCTCTACAACGGCACAGCATGATGGAAAGTGACCAGTCCCAGCAATGGAAAAGCAGTGTCGGACATGACCGTCTGGCTTTAGCACTGATGACTTACTGTAAGCGAGTTCTTCAGCTTTTTAATTCTCACCGTCCACTGCTGCCTAATGGTGGGACTGAATGAGCTGCTCCCTGAGGCCCTGTCAAATTGCAAAATTCTCTGGCTTTACTTAACCCTACAGTGAAACCCTTTACATGGTGAAGAATACTTACACCTCTCAAAACCCATCTTGTGAGCTTCAGTCTTGCTGTATCAGGACATACCTAGAGTGTCAGCAATCACCGCTGCCATGATGTGCAGGCGAGGTGAGCAATCCATCCGTCGGCAGGTCTCCAGAACAGAAACTGTTCCTCCAGCACTCGCAGTCAGCACACTGACTGTGCTCAGTAAACATGTGCTGGCTGGCTGGTTGGATGAAAGGATGGATGGATGGATAGATGGATGGATGGATGGCATAAAAGATTACAGTTCCTTTGCCTCAAGAACTTTCTATCATAGATAATCTAAAGGTGCTGGAGGAGGAAACCATAACTGCCTACTAAAGAGGGAGCTCCCTGGTAGAGGACAAGCCCTGCCCGAGCAATTGCAAGGCACCTTGAAGGATGAAAAGCCCCGCTCCCGGTCACCCCGGAACCTTCAGTTGAGGCTCTGAAGCAGTTCAAGCAGGTGTCACCCAGGAAGACTCGAGACCGAGAAGGTCAGATCAACTGAGCCTGAATGGGAAATCCTGAGAGAAAGGAGGAGAAGCAGGAGGAACAGGCTAGAGGGGTCAGCAGGACAAGAGTAGACACGGCCTGGGAGCCACAGAGAGGAGCTGAAGCTATCTGAGGGGCAGTGGGAAGTCAGCAGAGGTTTCAAAGAGCAGAGTGACAACATCAGAAGCACCTTTGTAATAAGAGCCTGCTGGCTGGATATACAGGACAGGTGAACGAGCGGGGACCCTGGAGCCATCTCCGGTAGCACTCCAGGAGGTCTGGATGCCAGTGGCTGCAGTAGGCAGACCAGCACATCACACTCAGAGGTGCACGGGTGTGTTACAACACGGAAGGGAGCCACGCACGGCGGTCTGCAGCAATAAGAGTGGAAGGAAAGCCCTCCTTCTGTTCCTTCTGGAACCTCCAGAACGAGTCTTTTATTCCTCATCCAGAAGATGCCCACAGCCTGCTAACTATTCGTCCTGCTTCCACACTCTCCCTCCTTCAACCGATCTGACGCCTTCCTGCTCCTGCTCAGAAACCTTCAGTAGCTCCCCACTGTCCACCGAATCACCTTCAGAGTCCTCCACCGACACTTCCACGCTCTCCTTTCTGTTTCTGCCTGATTCGCTCCACACTGGTTCATGCCTTCACCCATTTAACACACGCTTACTGAGTACCTGCAGTGTGGTAGGCTGAGACACGGAATCACTCCCAGGAGGTTTCTAGGCACACTGAAACGCCCTTCCAAAGAAGCCACTTTGACTATATAAAATAGGAATTATAATAGGTGACAATTATTAAGCACGTATGTGTGCCAATTATCACACTGAACACTCTGCGTAACTATCTCATTAAATCTTCCCCCAAAGGCTCAAGATGGAGATACTTGGTCTCCATCAAGTCACCTGCAAAACAAGGATCGAAACGATAACTAAATCAATAGGATCTGCACCCAGGCCATCTGAGCCCAGAGTCTGGCCCCCCGATTCCTGTCTTCTAAACGTCCTGATACTCTAAGTCATAGGCTGCTGGGTCAAACAAGATAACATAACACACGACTTTCCTGGTGGTCCAGTGGTTAATGATCGGCCTGCCAATACAGGGGACACGGGTTTGATCCCTAGCCCAGGAAAATTCCACATGCTGCGGGGCAACTAAGCCTGTGCATCACAGCTACTGCAGCCTGCCCCCTACAGCCTGTGCTCTGCAATAAGAGAAGCTATCGCAGTATAAAGCCCCTGCATCACAACGAAGAGTGGCCCCTGCTGGCTGCAGCAAGAGAAAGCCGTGTGCAGCAATGAAGACCCAGCACAGCTACAAAGAAAATAGTTTTAAAGAAGATAGCATAGCGCCTGTTCAAGTGTGTAGCAAGCTATAAAAGTCCCATTACAATGCTCTTTCCAAATCACTTCCTGCTACGCTTCCCAGATCACTCTGGCCAAACTAAGTCTAGCTTCAAAGGTTTTTCTTCCTGGTCCCTTTGCCTGGAACACTCTTTCCTTCAAGATCTTTTCTTGGTCTCCCTCCATTCAGTTCTATCTTCAAATGCCACCCCTGGCGTCTCTTTGAGAGAAACTCCACTTAGTCACCTTGGAGCAGTGAGCAAAGCTATCAGGGAGTCTTTCCTGGGCCTCCTTTCATTTCCCAAGCCCCTTTCTCCTTTCTTCCCCTCTTTTCACTCTTCCTCTCCCCTTCCTCCCATCTCCCCCTGCCCCTTGAGTCCTTCAGGCACAAATGCCCCCTTTGCACTTCTCCATGTTCTCCTCCCTTATCAAAAGCTGCTCACAGGGAAAGATTTCCTATCAATCATTTACACACTAGTATGAATTTGTCAGGAAATCAACTTTACCCCAAATGTCTGCATTTCTAAGCCATCTGATTATAAAATAACAGGCTCTGCTCTTCCTCGAAGAAGGCAATGGCAACCCACTCCAGTACTCTCGCCTGGAAAATCCCATGGATGGAGGAGCCCAGTAGGCTGCAGTCCATGGGGTCGCGAAGAGTCGGACACAGCTGGGTGAGTTCACTTTCACTTTTCACATTCATGCATTGGAGAAGGAAATGGCAACCCACTCCAATGTTCTTGCCTGGAGAATCCCAGGGATTGGGGAGCCTGGTGGGCTGCCGTCTATGGGGTCGCACAGAGTCAGACATGACTGAAGTGACTTAGCAGCAGCAGCTCTTCTTAAAAAATTTTTTCATCTACCAGGATTGTTTTGTGTGTGCACATGTGATATATCAAGGGTAGGAGAGTTTTCTACCCCAGGAATCATTCAGCTGGCCTCATTGGACTAGAGTGGTTTCAGGGTGCTGGTACAATTGAGAGGAAAGAGGCTGGATACTGGCGGGAATTCTCCATGTGACCTCACTTCTGACATTACTTGCATGAACTTAGACCAAGCAACTTCCCCTCTCTGAATCTCCATTGTCTCTTCTGGAATTGAGGGTAACTAGGTGGCTCAGTGGGTAAAGAATCCGCCTGCCAGTACAGGAGACACAGGTTCAATCCCTGGGTTGGGAAGACCCCCTGGAGGAGGGGGTGGCAGCCTACTCCAGTGTTCTTGCCTGGAGAGTCCCATGGACAGAGGAGCCTGGCGGGCTGCAGTCCCCGGGGTCGCAAAGAGCTGGACATGACTGAGGAGACTGAGTATGCAGGCATCGCACAGATGACATCACAAAGATGAGGATTATACAAGATAAGAAGACACACAGTAAGGACTCCACGGGACTGAATGAGTGACGCCCCCTCCCCTGCAGTCAGGTCTGATGGACCTTATGCCGAGAGGCGCCAACACCTACGCGCCCTCCCAGGGCCCCCACCACACAACACTGTTTCCGGAAAGAACGGAGCAGGGAATTTGGCAGGAGACCACAAAAAGTGCTGGAATCCTGACCACTCTTGGCTCTAGAGTCCTCTCCTTCAGAGAATCACATTCTCAGGGCCAGTTTTAAGCATTTAAGACTTAACTGAGGATTGGAACCACTCCAGCCCCAAACTCTCCTTCCTGTGACTGTGACCGGCCATCGTCACCCCTGCCATGACAGTCTTATCACCTTCGTTGTTAGCGTCACCAAAGCTGACCCCTCTGAGAGCAGACACTAGTCCCCTAGAGCAGCGGTCCCTGACCTTTCTGGCACCAGACACTGGTTGGTGGAGGTCAATCTTCCCACGGAGGGGGTGGAGGACCTGGTTTCAGGATGATCCAAGGGCATTACATTTGCTGTGCACTTTATTTGTATTATTATTACATCAGCTCCACCTCAGACCGTCAGGCATTAGATCCCGGAGGCTGGAGACCCCTGCCCTAGAGGAAACCATGATCCAGCCACCATAAACCTCAGAGCTAAAGTGGTAATTATCGGAAGATGACGAAAGTTCTTCTCGTAGTCTCTGGGAAATGAAGGAGTCTCAGAATAAAAAAACACATTAGAAACATTACATTGATCTCCATCCATTCATCTGTTCATAGATTTCTTTATCAATCATTTATGTGGCAAATCTCCACTGGGGTCACTGGATGAGTGGAAGCCAGGTAATGCTGTCTACCTTCACAGAATAACATCGGTGCATGGGGACTCTGTCCGCAGCTCACCGAAATCCTGCTGTGTGCCAGAAGGATATAGGTTTGAGTGAGAGTGAGACCTGAGAGTGAGACCTCATGGTCAGGCATGGATCCAGGAGGGCTTCTCGGAGGAGGTGACATTTAACCTGAGAACCGAAGGATGAGCCCAAAGGGAAAGAACAATGGCTCTTCCCAGGTGAAGGATGCAACCTGGAGAAAGGCCCTTAGCAGAAGGAACGTGGATGGAGAACAAGGGCAGTGAAGTGAGGCCTAAGATAGGGCAGAAGTCAGGCCTTCCAGGGCCATGGAGTACACACTCTGTCCTGACAGTAATGGGGAGTCATGAACAGAGTCAAATAGGGACCTGACATCCTAAAGGAGATCAGTCCTGAATACTCATTGGAAGGACTGATGCTGAAGCTGAAACTCCAGTATTTTGGCCACCTGATGCGAAGAGCTGACTCATTTGAAAAGACCCGGATGCTGGGAAAGATTGGAGGCAGGAGGAGAAGGGGATGGCAGAGAATGAGATGGTTGGATGGCATCACCAACTCAATGGACAGTAGTCTGAGTAAATGAGTTGGACACGACTGAGAGACTGAACTGCACTGACATCATCCAGCTGACCATGTGAATGAGAGCCCTGGCAGCTCTCTGGAGAATGACATTCCCCTTCCTTTCACATGGCCCCCCCAAAAGGCACGTGGGCTGGGGGTAGCAGGAAGGGCGTGGGGTGAGGGTGAGGGGAGAGACTGGGCTTCTCTGGAGGGCTTTTCCTATAAACCGCTTTAAACAAGGATGAGAAGGAAGCTTCCCTGGCGGCCCAGTGGCTATGACTTGTGCCTTCCCATTCAGCAGACTTGGGTTCAACCCCTGGTCAAGGCAGCGGAGATCCCGCATGCCCCTTGGCAAAAAGAACAAAGCATAAAACATGAACAATATTATAACAATTCAATAAAGACTTTTAAAATGGTCCACATTAAAAAAGTCTTTTTTTAAAAAAAAAGAGAGGGGGATGAATAGCAACCCGCTCCAGTATTCTTGCCTGGGAAATCCCATGGACAGAGGAGCCTGGTGGGCTGCAGTCCATGGGATCCCAAAGAGTTCGACATGACTGACTAAACGCACAAAATTCAACATCCAGACACAGAGGCTGTTTTGTGGGTTTTCCTGTGTTTTGTTTCATCGTTGCAAATCTTACTGATGACTTAGTCAACGAAATGGTTGGGCTGCAAGAATCTGACCACTGAGTCCGTGGGCAACTGGATACGCTGCTGCTCCTTGCATAAGGGTCAGCATTTATGTCATAAGACAGCACCGTCGATGCAATTCATCAACATACTTAACAAGTAAATATCACGAGATTATTAAGGAAAATGATCTTATATTCAGTATCTGTGTCATTTCTAAAATGGTCCTTTTTTTGGATGCATATTCATGCTCTTCATTATTGAGTATTTCTTCATCCTCACGATCTGAGATACTGAAATAAAGACACATTTTATGAAAATGAAAAGGGAATGAGAAGGAGCAAACAGATGACAGTTCCATCCATCCAAGCCTTCATGTTTCTAAACAAATGAGACAGACAAGCAACATCAGGCCCCAGTGTTTCCATGCTTGGGCACATGGAGAGACACGTCTGTTTTGCCTCCTTCTCCGTAGTACACCAGTGTGTACTACGCAAATCAATGCCACATGCAAACGGCAACTTGTGGGGCTGAGCAGCTAGGGACAAAGGTTCTGTGGGGTCACTGCCGGATCTGGGTGCTGGGTTCTACCTGACAGTGTCTGACCTCTCCCTTGGGCTGGCTCACTGTTGTAGCCCCATCAGTTCAGTTGCCATCTGTGTGGACGCCCAGCCTGTGATCAAGAAATTTCTCCAGCAGAGCCCTTGCTCAAGAAGTGTTGCCGCAACTAACAGCCCACTTGGGAGTCTTGGTGACGATTCTGATCACAATCAGAACCCAACAAAGGTGTCAGAGAGAAGTGATTTCCCAGGACTGTGTGGGATCACAGTCTAGACATCATGGGATGTTTGACTCCAGAAGCCTTCATCGCTGGTCACGAGTTGCAGGACTTTGGCACTTCCACAGGGGGATTTCTTTCCCGTCTGGGTTGTCTATTACCAGCACTGAAACTGGAAAAGATCTGTTGGTAGATTAAGTTAGAATTTTGTGTTGCATTCCGTATCTCCATGCAGAGACAAGGCCTTTGTGTCAGTTTTTGCTGTGCAGCAATAGTACACATTTGTTTAGCATCTCCAAGATGCTACAGGTCAGGACTCTGCTATCGATTCAGTTGTGTCCAACTGTGTGCAACCCCATAGACGGCAGCCCACCAGGCTCCCCCGTCCCTGGGATTCTCCAGGCAAGAACACTGGAATGGGTTGCCATTTCCTTCTCCAATGCATGAAAGTGAAAAGTGAAAGTAAATTCCCACAGTCGTGTCCGACCCTCAGCGACCCCATGGACTGCAGCCTACCAGGCTCCTCTGTCCCTGGAATTTTCCAGGCAAGGGCACTGGAGCGGGTGCCATCGCCTTAACGGGGTCCTCTGATCCTGATCTCACAGGGCCACTATCACGTGTCAAGTGTCAGCTGGGGCTGCAGGCTCAGCTGAGGCTCAGTTGGGGAAGGCTCTGCTACACATTCACATCGGTGCTGTGAACATTTCCAACAGTTCCTAACGGCCTGCTGGGCTTAGGACCTTGGATTTTTGTTGACTGTTGACTGGAGGCCGCCCTTGGCTCCCAGAAGCCACACTCAGATCCTTGCTACACAGGCCTCCCCAACGTGACCTCATACTTTGTTGTTTCAGAGGTGCACGTGAGTATGTATGTGTGATGGGTGCATACTGGGCTGCTACATAAAACATACTTCATACTGTGAACCATGATCAAAGCCTTTGAAAAATCCCTGAGCCAGACACTGTATCCACAAGCCCCCTGGTCACTGCAAAGACAACTTAATAAGCTGACCTCACTTGACTTGTAATATTGAGTCTCTGAACCAGGGACCCGTCCCTGACACAATTCATGGTTGCCCCCACCGAGATACAACTGCCCCACATGAGGTTCTGATAATGACCCTCACTCTGCCCACTTTAATGGAAAAATGGAAATTGTAACCACAATGATCTATGCAAATTGTTTTCTGTGAAGATGCTCCCAGACCTCTTCAGTGGATAACTAGCATTTCAGAGAACAGGCTTTCAGAGTCTGGCCTTTTGAGAGCTGGGTCACTCCTGAGAGGCTCCATTACAGGCCAAACTGAGTGTCATGTGATTCAGAGCAAGGCCCTTAACCTCCCTGGGCTTCTGCTTTTTTGATGATGAAACAAGGAGTAAGTGGGGCTGGAAGGGAATAAGGAAGACAGAACTTACTTTTTAAATTATTATTCATGTGTTGTTGTATTTCCTACAAGAAGGTGTTACTTTTGTAACTTTAAAATATAAGACTTTTTTAAAATTAAACTTTCAAATGTTGTACTGAGGTATAGCCGATTAGATGTGACAGTTTCAGGTGGACAGTGAAGGGACTCAGCCACACATGTACATGTATCCACTCACCCTCAAACTCTTCTCCCATTCAGACGCCACATAACACTGAGCACAGGTCCATGTTCTACGCAGGAGGACCTTGCTGGTTATCCGTTTTAAACACAGCAGTGCATACATGTCCATCCCAAACTCTCTGTCCCTCCTCCCCATCCTCCCCCTCTGGCAACCATTTAAATACAAGATTTAAAATTAACATAGAAGGAGAGAGTTGGCCTAGATTGTGATTTCTCAACACTAGAAACTCACATTCCCCTTTAAAAAAATGGAAAGTGTATGTGCTTGGGCCAACTCTGCAGACTTTGTTCTTTCCCACGTCAATTTCAGGCCAGACTCAGGTCACCTATAAAGAAGAAGCGAGGGGCGGAGAGGGGGTAGATGTAGGGAGGAAGGAAAGGAAAAGAAAGCAAAGTCAGTGGAGTGTGGATTTTACTAAAGTCTTGGTGGAGATGCAGAGGAAAGAACTGTATCAAGCAGCACACAGCCGAAGTGCCCAGATACCCTCTTGGGATGCATCTGCTCTTGAGCACGGGGACCGTGTCTCTATTTTCCACCCCGTCCCACTCCTATGGACTGTGCCATTAGCAGCTTCGTTGTGCTAGGAACCGTGAGGGCCAGATGGCCTTTCTGTGTGTGCTTCTGGGTTAGAGGTGCTGAAAGGACCTCTACAGGACCAGGGAGACCCAGGGGACGCGGCAGCCAGTGTGCCCTCAGGCTGTCGTCCGTTAGGCGAGGTGAGAGGCAGACAGAGGCAGCGGTGCCGGCAGCGGCCAATGTGTCCTTCCTCTCTCCTGCCCTCCGTCCCAGCTCTCCCTGACTCTGCTGATCAGCAGGGACGTTCAGCCCGTCTCTGGACACGCAGCTGCAAAGTCACGCAGGCAGCAGCCACAGGCCGCTATGGACTTCCGTGGACTTCTCCATCAGTCCCTTTCATGGAGTCCCTGTGTCAGCCGGACCCACCAAGCTGCTGGAATTCTCTTCCTCCTCAGCTCCCATTTATGAAGTTTTCTTCCCCCAGCTCCTTGTATATTCTGTATGTAACATCCTTGTATGTTCTGATTCCTGTAACGCTGACCTTAGTTCACAGCACCACGTGGTTCTGCCTCGTGACTGGCCCCTCGAGACACACCAGGGTCTGGCCTCCCAGACAGGAAGCAGAAAATGGGGCTGGAGATCTCCATGAAAAGCCAAACCCTGCCAGATCTTAAGGTCTGGGTAGGGACTTCCGTGGCGGCCTAGTGGTTAACACCTCACCTTCCAATGCAGGAGGTGTGGGGTTGATCCTTGGCCAAGGAACTAAGATCTTACATGCCTCGAGGGCCAAAAAAAAAAAAAAAAAGACAGAGACCAGAAACAATGGTGTAAAAAATCCAACAAAGACTTTTAAAATGGTGGGCATCCAAAAAAAAAAGTCTTAAAAAAAAAAAAAGGTGGATAAGGTGTGTGGACTAAATCCTGAGGGCACCAGGGAGCCTTAGAATATGACACAGAGGCTGTGGCATGACTATATTTTTGTTTTCAAAACAAAGTGCTATGAAGACAAGAGATTCGTGGGGAGCCACAGAGACTTTCAGGAGACAGTGAAAGGGCCACCACACATGTCCGCAAATATCTATTTGTCTCAATATAGACGGAGTGGTTGTTCAATGAAAGTTAAACTTTAATCATGGCCTGAAAGGCGATAAATCACTTGTCAAGCAAATATTTACTATTCGGGGGCTACGGCTCCTCAGTGATAGGTAGACGGTCACCTCTTTTTCCATCCAAGGTCTAGAACATAAGAACTCTCTGAAAGAGCAACAGCATGCATCAGATTAACAAATGAGCCAGAAAAGATGGGTGAGTTTCACTGAGATGACAGGCGGAGGGGACAGTTTAAACAGCAGCCGTGTGGCAGTGCCAGGGACCATGTTTGCAGAGGCTGGTTTGTTGGCAACAGAAAGGACGTGCTCCGAAAATGAACACTGGGAGGAGATGAAAGAAAAAGAAAACTCCAGTCTCCCTTGCCATCCAACCACTGCCATTTCAGCTTTGTTCCAACACTCGTATTTCTGTTCAGTTCACTGAGAACAGGCTGTGTGCATCAATTTTCCGAGCAGTTTTCTGAGGCTACAACTCAATATGGCATTACCTTTCTGAGAATTCAGCCTTAAAACAAGCACCTGCATTTCTTCCTCGTCTACTAGGAAAAGAGAAAAAAAACAAACATGAAGAAGAGAAAGGTGGGTTTCGACTATATATTCAGTTCTCAGCTTTTAAAAAAGATATAGCCGCCTCGAGTGTCATTCTTTTGAATTCCTGCTCTGAGGTATACCTTCAGTAACAATATTTGGTGGAGAAGGGCCCTCAAAAACCTATAAGGACATGTGAATCTGAGCTGGCAACAGACAGAGGAGGTGGGGGAAGTTACCCCACAGCCCAGAGAAAAATCATTTTCATTTCTTCTGAAATTAAGGGAACTATCTTTATTCCCACCTCATAATAAGGAAGTGGAAAGAAATGATAATGCTGAACTGCAACAACCCAGGGTGTCCTTTTGTTTCCCCAAGGGGATCCTCTCAGATTGCAGCTTGGAGGAGAGGCTCTTGTGGGTGATAAAGGCTTGAGAGAGAGCATGGACTCCGAAATACCAGGCGGAAATTAAATGATGGGCTTCCCTGGTTGCTCAGCAGTAAAGAACCTGCCTGCCAATAGGAGATGCGGGTTCGATCCCTGGGTTGGGAAGATCCTCTGGAGGAGGAAATGGAAACCCGCTCCAGTATGCTTGCCTGGGAAATCCCAAGCATAGAAGAGCCTGGTGGGCTACAGCCCACAGAGTCGCAAAGAGCTGGACACGACTTAGTGACTACACAACGGCACCAGCAATTCAGTGATGCATGCTGCTGCTGCTGAGTCGCTTCAGTCGTGTCCAACTCTGTGCGACCCCATAGACGGCCTCCCACCAGGCTCCTCTGTCCCTGGGATTCTCCAGGCAAGAACACTGGAGTGGGTCACCATGTCCTGCTCCAGTGATACATGCTGCGACACTGCTGTCACTTCCTCTATATTCTGGACAAGGATGCTTCTCTTCTCTCTCATACACACACACTGACACTCACCCTGTTCCTTTTTCTTCATTTTACTTTTAATATTTGGCTGCATTGGGTCTCAGTTGTGGTACCAGGGATCTTCGATCTTGATTACAGTAGGTGGGATCTTTTAGTTGCAGCGTGCGGGATCTAGTCTCCTGACCAGGGATAGAACTCAGGCCCCCTGCACTGGGAGCATTGAGTCTGAGCCCCTGGACCGCCATGGAAGTCCCACACACAGTTCCTTTTAGAAATACTCTATGAATAAACTTAAATAACCGTCACCAAGCAGCAGCCCTCCCCTACTCCCTTTCACACGTGCCCTCTCTCCGGAGAAGCCCCAGCCCCCCAGCCATGGCAATATCACAGGTCCCTTCCATCCCCTATCCTGCTCCAAAGGACACTGCCACCTCCACTCTCCTCCTAAGGCTCCGACTCCTTTCTCCCCAGTGCCAGGTATGGTGCCAGGTGCTGGAGTCACTGGGGCACCGGAACAAGCAAGGGAGGATTCTTAGTCTATCAGGAGACAGAAACAGCAGGTAGACAGATGACCCAGACCCTGTGAGGCTGCAGAAGGTGCTGTGAACAGTGGTGTGGAAGGAGTGCCATGGGGCGGGGAAGAGGAACTGAGATTTGCATAGATGCCAGGAAAAGGAGAAGCCAAAAGAGCACTCTCTGCAAAGGAAACAGCAGGGGCAAAGGTCCTGGGGTGGGAATGAGCTCTGAGAATTTAAAGTTCAGTGAGCTGAGGGGAATGGGAGGGAAGACAGCTGATAAGGTCAGAGAGGTCGGCGCAGGCCAGGTTACACAGAGTTTTACAGAACCTGTTGAATTGGGAGCTTGGGATTAACACACTTCATCGCTCTCTAGTCACTGAGTTGTGTCCAGCTCTTTCATGGCCCCATGGATTGCAGCCCACTAGGCTCCTCTGTCCATGGGATTCTCCAGGCAAGAATACTGGGGCGGGTAGCCGTTTCCTTCTCCAGGGAATCTTCCTGACCCAGGGATCAAACTTGAGTCTTCTGCACTGGCAAGCAGATTCTCACTGCTGAGCCACCAGGGAAGCCTGTAACATGTACACACTACTCTATATAAAACAGATAAACAAGGACCTGCTATATGGCACAGGGAACTATATTCAGTATCTTATAACCACCTATTAATATAATGGGAAAGAATCTGAAAAACACTATATGTACATATCTTTGCTATACACTCGAAAGTAGCATAGTACTATACTTCAGAAAATTATACTCCAGTAAATTATACTTCAGGAAATAAAAAGACGTGCTTCTTTTCATATGTGCCTGAGCTGTTGTGCTTGTCTGTCAGGCAGCAATAATCCAAAAGGGCAGGACTCCTCAAGCTTGCAGAGGACACATTTCGCCAGGTTATGGTCTGCTGCAGACACTGTGAGATAGGAAGAAGTTCACGGAAGGCTGTGAGCAGGCATGGAGGTGCCAGGCACGTGCTGGGAGAAACGCTCCAGACTCTTTTGCTGAAGATAACACATTCTGAGTGATTACGCACGACAAGGGGATGGAATTAACAGAGCTATGCTTAACTTCGTCACTTGTGACCCGAATCCACAGCCATGCGTCAGCCAGAAGGCATTGAGAGAGAAAGCAGCCTCCCCACCACCCAGAACCACAAAGCCTTTGCATCTAGAAGTCACTGAGCCTCTCTGCTTACAGAGGAACCAAGAAAGGTAGAAATGGACCTGGAAGAGCTTCAGACACCAAGGGCTAAGAGGAGCTAAGAGCAAAGTCTTCCATTCTGAACAAAAGAATAATGATATTCTTTGGAGTATCATTGGAGAAAAGATCTGACTTTTAGGTGAAAAGGAGACAGCCACCACCAAAGTACCAGAACCAGCATCTACCCTCAGCTCCTTTTTTTAAACCTTTCTTTATTTTTGGCTGCACCATGCAGCATGTGGAATTAGTTCCCTGATCAAGGATTGAGCCCATGTCCCTGCATTAGAAACAGGGAGTCAACCACTGGACCACATGGGAAGTCCCCTTTAGCTCTTGATTTCTAATGCCATTCTAAAAAAAAAAAAAAAAAGGAACCAGGGATCTCTGGAGAAATGGCTTTCCTAGGACTGGCTTAGGAGACACAAGGTGAGTCTGAAGGATCTGACAGTCACGGAAAGTAAGAAAGTGCTCAAGCAAAAACAACACACACAAGATGATGTGGGCGTATCAGAGGAATTGCAACAACCGACTGAAAGAGCTCCCAGGAGCCATCGCTAGAGTGATCTGAGCTACGAAATGAATAAAAGAACACTGGATTATACCCCAGAGTATAAAATAAATATCCATGCATCCATACTGATATAAATATTATAAGTGATTACATTAATTAAGGAGGGACACAGACAAACCTCCTATACAGAACACCCAAAAATGTAGGTAGCTACCCTATCCTCAAAGAGATGGAAGGTACAACCCCTTCTCCCTAAGTGAGGGCTGGGCACAGTACCTTCCCTCCAAGGAGCCGGGGGAGGCAGGGGAAAGAAAAACTTGGCTGTGGTGAGATCTGACCAACACCACTTCAGCCAGGTGACCAAAGTGAAGGCCTGTTTGTATGTATCCTTTCCACTCCACTATTAATGCCTGAAGAATCCCATGGACGGAGGAGCCTGGCAGGCTATGGTCCACAAGGCAGCAAAGAGGCAGACATGCACACACATGTATCCTTGGTAGGATGTAACAAGAATGCCACTTTATCTCCAGGGTCTCCCTCCTAAGAAACCATTACTCCAGCTCATCACGAGAAAGATACGAGACAAATCAGCTGAGGTGCATGCTATGAAATGTCTGACCGGGACTCCTCAAACTAAGGTCATCAAAAACAAAGTCTGGAATTTGCTGTCTGGCTCAGGAAACTCAAACAGGGGCTCTGTATCAACCTAGAGGGGTGGGATGAGGAGGGAGATGGGAGGGAGGTTCAAGAGGGAGGAGTTATGTGTATACCTACGGCTGATTCATGTTGAGGTTTGATGGAAAACAACAAAATTCTATAAAACAAGGATCCTTCAAAAAAAAAAGTAAATTTAAAAAACAAACAAAAAATTGTCAATGAAGGATACAAGAGAAAAAAAAAGGAAAGAATAAAGTTTTGTGTATAACTTAAAAAAAAAAGAGAATCTGAAGAGTTGGCACAGCCAAGAAGACTCTGAAGAGAGACAAGTAAAGAGAATGTAGGATTCATCCCGGATGGGAGCCTGGGACAGAAGAAGGATGTCCACAAACGATGAAGAGGCTCTGAATAATGTGTGGACTTCAGTTAATAACATATCAGTATCGGTACATTACTTAGGGCAAATTTACCATAATAATGGAAGATACGATTAGTGTTACTCATCGGGGAAACCGAGGGGTATCTGAGAACTCTCTGTACTAGTTTCAGAGTTTGTACATCTAATTCTATCCTCAAATTTTAAAAATGTATTTAGGTGAAGAAGCAGAAAAGGGGCTTGTGGACACAGCAGGGGAAGGAGAGGGTGGGGCAAACTGAGAGAGCTGCATTGATACATATACACTGTCGTGCATGAGACAGAGGGCTGGTGGGAAGCCGGTGCGCAACACGCGGAGCCCGGCGTGGGCTCTGCGATGAGCTAGGGCGGTGGGCGGAGGTGGAGGGAGGCTCCGAAGGAGGGGGTTCGAACAGACAGCCCTGTCTGATTCAAGCTGCTGGACAGCAGACACCAACACAACATGTAAAGCAATTATCTTCCGATTTAAAAAAAATCTGTTTTAAGGTTGAATAAAATCCCACTGTATGTTAAAAATAGTAAAAATTTAAAAGATAACATTTGAACATTACCAAAAAAATGTATTTAAAAAACAATAAACTATGGGCCTCCCTGGACGATAGAGGAGGAAGTGCACGCTTAGATTTTAGTTTCACTGCCTCACAGTTACTCGCCGGGTGGCCCTGGGGAAGTCATTTAACTTCCGAGCACTTCAGCTTCCTCGGCGAATGTGCCCCCGCGGTTTCTTCCTCACGCGGCGGGAAAGTCCTGTCACGCGCTTCAGCTGCGGGGACGCAGCAAACATTCCGTTATGACTGCGGTCAGCGTTTTTTCTTTCTCAGTGAGAAAATGAAATCAGGACAATCCTACTCTCTCTCTCTCTTTTTAAATTTGAATTCTATTTTTTCAAAGTAAAGTCTTCATTTATTGATTGCTTTATCTGGATGCATGGCACATGGAACTTGTCCGACCAGGAATCGAACTCACGCACCCAACACTGGAAGTACACAGTCTTAACCACTGGACCACCAGCGAAGTCCAGGAAAATCTTACTTTCTTAATTAACAATAAGCAAGGCAATAATTCGGAAAAGGCAATGGCACCCCACTCCAGTACTCTTGCCTGGAAAATCCCATGGACGGAGGAGCCTGGTGGGCTGCAGTCCATGGGGTCGTGAAGAGTCAGACACAACTGAGCGACTTCATTTTCACTTTTCACGTTCATGCATTGGAGAAGGAAATGGCAACCCACTCCAGTGTTCTTGCCTGGAGAATCCCAGGGACAGCGAAGCCTGGTGGGCTGCCGTCTATGGGGTCACACAGAGTCGGACACGACTGAAGCGACTTAGCAGCAGCAAGGCAATAATTGGCCCCAGGAGGGTTATGTATGTTGAACGTACAAAAGAATTTTAAGCTTGTTGTGGATACGTGGGTGAGGTGGAAAGGCACACGGCACGGTTTGCTTATGACTCTTCCATCCCGGGTCTCCTGCTTCAGTGTAGACCGAGTAGATACCTATCCCACTGTCTTGAGGCAGGATCCTGTGATTTGTTTCCTTCAATAGCGACACAAACAGAGGCCTCGTGTATACTTGTGAGCTGTGACTTAGCCTCGCTCCAACTAGCCACTGCTTCCACGGCCTGGTCCCAGCCCGAGAGCCACATGGAGCTGCCATGAATCCAAGTGAACACTGGCTGATATCCAGACTCGTGGAACAGAAAGAAGTAAGTTTTGTTTGCTATAAACCACGGAGGTTTGGGGTTGCTATGCAGCATTATCACAGACGTAGCTGACGACGAGTGCATTATGACAGAAATATTTGGGCAGTCTCCATTACGTCTGCTTCTAGGTTTTATGTTGACTCTGTAGAGATGAAATTATATTTCTAGGAAAAGTAGGCAATGCCCCTCAAAGCACAGCTCACCAAAGAGGAGGAAGAGTTGCTCTTACACAAAAACTTCAGGCTGCAAAGCTTTCTGTCAGTCTTTTCCTTGAATCCTGCTGTTTCTCATCTATTTCACTTATTTTTTTATACTTATTGATCATCTAAACTGGAGTCATGTACAGAGCAGCTGTTAAATGTTAAACAAAGCAGACACTTCATGGAACACCTAGATCATGCAATACTCCTGTAAAATCAGCTTTGAGCTGTGTGCTCAGTCACTCAGCCGTGTTTGACTCTTTGCGACCCCATGGACAGTAGCTCACCAGATTCCTCTGCCCATGGAATTTTCCAGGCACTCTCCCCAACTTACAGCAGAGGAAAAGAAGGCCCAAAGAACTTGAGTCACACAGCTTGTAAGGAGCAGCCCTCAGATTCAAGTATATATCAGGGGTTTCCACTGTCTTTGTGGGAAGGAGGGAGGTAGTATCACAACTATCTTTTTTTATGCCTTTTAAAAGTGGACACATGGAATTAAGGGCTGGAGTCAGACTGAATCACTAATTTAGAAACAGCAGCAGCTTGGTGAGGGGGATACTCTCAGAGAAGAAGACTTCTCAGAGGTCAAGTCGCCACCTACCTTATCAGTGACTGCTGCACACCTGTTACAGGTGTGTTGCATGCTGAAGACACAGACAGTTTGAGTTTTATTCTAAAGTAATACAGATTCAGAGACAAGTTTTAAGCTATGACGGACCAGGAGGAAGACTATTGCAAGAAACAGAGGAAAAGAGGATGATAACCTCCTAGACATGTTGGAGGTGAAATTAACATGGTTGGGTTATGGGGGTTGGATAAGAAAAAGAAAATGATGACTCTTAGATTTCTAATTTGGACAGCTGGATGACCAGTGGTGACATTTCCTTACACAGACAGGAACTAATCTCTGTTTATTTAAAGGGAGAGGGTGAATTCCATTTTAGGTAGGTTAAGTTATAGGTAGATGCCTGTAGACAGAAATTTAAGATGGGATACCTAAAGGCAGTTGGACATACATGTCTAAAGTGCAAGTCACTGTCTACTCTGTTCAAATAAGATCATCCCATTCCAACTAGGTAAGGGTCCAAGTCCAAATTTCTTAGGGGAAGTTCCCCACAGATGAGTTTGAAATAGCCATGAAGCTCTGGTGTCTGAAGTATAAAAAAGAATCCTGAGACACCTGTCCTAGGATACATCACTAAATGTGAATGTTGGTTTTTCTTTTTTTCTAAATGTTTTATTATGGAAAATTTCAATTATATGCAAAAGCAGAGATTCGAAACCTGTCATTCATGGTCATTCTTGTTTCATCTATCACCACCCACTTCTTCCCCCAGAGTAGATTACTTAAAGCAAATTCCAGACATTACATTATTTCATCCAGGTACATTTTAGAAGACACCTCTAAAAGACAGGAATTTGTTCTCTCTCTCAAAAATATCACACTATTGTTCAGTTCAGATCAGTCACTCAGTCATGTCCGACTCTTTTCGACCCCATGAATCGCAGCATACCAGGCCTCCCTGTCCATCACCAGCTCCCGGAGTTCACTCAGACTCACATACCCCTAAAAACTTAACAATTCATTAATTCAGTCAGAAGATCTACTTTTCCTTCTTTCTCTCCAACCTCCGTTTTTTTCCACCTGATTTGATTGAGTGAGGATTGCATCTGGCTGATATGTCGCTTTACTTTCCTTTATCTATAGCTTCTTTTTTATTTCCCTTGCAAACTGTTATGGAAAAACTGGATCATTTGCTCTGTGAGGTTCGTCACAACCTGGACTTTGTTGATTTGCATCTATGTGGTGTCTTTGAATATGTTTCTCTACACTTTGTATTTCCTGTACAAAGGCTTAGAGCTTTGTACTTTAGAGCTATAGAGCTCTCCTCTGTACTGCAGAGCTTTCTATAGGCTTAGAGTTTTGATCTGAACCAGGTTTGAGTATGGGGCAAGAGGAGGAGAGTGAAAAAGCTGACTTAAAACTTAACATACAAAAAAGAAGATCATGGCATCTAGTCCTGTCACTCCATGGCAAATAGATGGGGAAACAATGGAAACAGGGACAGACTTTATTTTCTCAGGCTCCCAAATCACTGCAAATGGTGACTGCAGCCACAAAATTAAAAGACGCTTGCTGCTTGGAAGAAAAGCTATGAAAAACCTAGACAGCATATTAAAAAGCAGAGACATCACTTTAATGACAAAGGTCCATATAGTCGTAACTATGGCTTTTCCAGTACTCATGTGGAGATGTGAGAGTTGGACCATAAAGAAGGCTGAATGTCAAAGAACCAATGCTTTCAAACTGTGGTGCTGGAGAAGACTCTTGACAGTCCCTTGGACAGCAAGAAGATCAAACCAGTCAATGCTAAAGTCAGCTCAGGCCAACCCTGAATATTCACTGGAAGGACTGAAGCTCAGGCTGAAGCTCCAATACTTTGGCCACCTGATGTGAACAGTAGAGTCACTGGAAAAGATGCTGGGAAAGAATTCCCTGATGCTGGGAAAGATTGAAGGCAGGAGGAAAAGAAGATGACAGAGGATGACACAGTTGGATGGCATCACCAACTCAGTGGACATGAGTTTGAGCAAACTCTGTGAGACAGCGAAGGACACGGAAGCCTGGCATGCTGCAGTCCATGGGGGTGCAAAGAGGTGGACACAACAGCGACCGAATATCATGGGGCAAGAATATTCTAGAGGTAGTTGAATTACTCCATCAGAAGACACATTAACCTCTGGCAATCCCTTTCAGGGGATGTTAGCAACCAATGGTGACCACTGCCTAGATCCATTATTACCTTGGACATGGCAAAATGTGGCTGTTTTAATTCCACAGAGAAAGGTTTCTTCATCAACCGTTTGAACACAAAGATGGTTTCCACAGGAAAGGTAAGCTAAATGCTTGATTTTTTTAAATTTATCAATTTCAAGAATAATGATTTAAAAATGATTTAATAATGATTTTAAAAAACATCTTCTAAAAAGATCCAATGAGTTTTGGGGGTTTTGTTGGTTTGCTATCATCACAAACTCACTTACGATATGTGATGTATTTCAGCGCACTGCAGTATTATTCTTTCAGATGCTCAAGGAGTCCCTTTTGCCAGGGGAGCTAGTGGGTTGGTTCCTGGGTTTGTGTGATTTCCACAAACACAACCACAAAGACAAAGATAACCACAAAGACGGCCACAGTCATCCTTGATGCCTTCCTTGTTTTCTAACTTAATACAATGTCCCACCATCATCTTGTACATTTCCTGCACCGGTTCTAGAATCAGCCATTTCTCCAAGGCACTCCGGTTCCTTTCATTGTCCTGAGAATTTGCTCTTAGAGACTACAGTCTGGGTCACTACCTCTGGGTTGGTCATTGACTCCAGGTATTAACAGTGACCAAAAACTTGGAGGTACAAAAATGTCTGGAGAGAAAATGTATCGTGAGTTTATACTATTTCCAGTTCAAGTTTAGGATTACAAGGCTGTATTCATTTGGTTGACTTCAGGTTTATACCTTTTCTGTTAAGCCGAAAATCTTGGTTCCTAACATTAATATAAGAATGTACTTACTTTATACATCCACATAAGAATGTATTCATGTAACAGTGTACCTAAAATAGCTTTGAAATAACAAGGTATTACTAATGGCATGATTAATGAGAACGGTTTAAGTTTTTTGGTTGTTTTTAGGTATTTTTTTCCTTTGGGGTATTTCCCTCTAAACTGCTGGGTTCTAAAGTTGCTTGTGTATGGTTAAGTCACCAAACCAACACACAGTTAGATTTATTTGTTTCACTAGGTTCTTGATTTTGAAATTTTACTTCATTTCCACTTCAACTTTTTAAAATTATAAAAGCAATTTACATGGTTCCCAAGTCAAATCTACAAAACAAGGTATTTTCAGATGTAACTATTTTTCAAATGTGTCAGCAGCTCTTCTCTGATGCCCTCTATTTTCTGGAAAATCTTACATTATATCTACCAAAAGAAAGAAATAATGCTAACTGTCATTCAGGCTGTTGGAAATGATGGGTTATAATTTTTTTTCCTATGAAAAGAAAAACATTCAACCCCGCAACTTGGAAGCATTTTTGTTTCTCCTAACAAGGGCCTGTCTGTCATTTCCCCACAGTTTTAAAGCCCCATTGCACAGCCTGAATGAAAACACAATGTCATCACGATTACTGAAATCAATTAAATGTCAAGGTTTTTCCATTTGCATGCAGCTTCCTTTAAACAGGAATGCTTTTCAGAAAATCTCTATTCCCTTTGGAATTTTTTCCTCCCTTAAAGCTTTTATAATTAATGTGACAACACAAAGCCAGCCGTGGCTGTAACTTCCTTTCACCGACACACAAACAGAACATACCAGGCATCCAGGAGTGCCGCTGGTGGTCCTGTAGGACTGGGACACCCCAGCGAGGAGACGTGCCGCATCCCTGATGCTGACCGCACCCCTCTCTCTTCCCTCATCACTAGTTTCCTGTCTGTTCATTGATTCGACAGTTCAGGGTCTCAGGGACCTAGCCTCCCTCTTTCCTCCCTATCCAAGGGCGGAAACTGGAGCTTGGCAAGGTTCAGGTTTTACTTAAGGAGGTAATAATTTGTCCTCTTTCTTGTCAGAAAGGCTATAAAGATGAAAGGCAGCCAAAGAGCATTTCTTGTGTGTTTCTACAACACAGTAGGGAACAACACAGAGGATGTGCACTTTTCTCAACAGCTGAATTCTCCTCCGGGAAGTCTTGGTTTTGTCAGCCAGATACTTCAATGAGTTCCTTGGGCTAGGGCTGAAAGCAGGTTGGAGGGGCAGATGATGGCTGTTTTTTATTACTGCTATTTGCTTTGTATAGAGTGCAGAACATCAATGTGGGATGAGAGTGGAATTACTAAAGAGGTGGGAGGAGCTGAAGGGAGAGGGGGCAGAGGAAAGATAAGACAAGTATCTTTGGCAGGGAGGTCCTATGGGGATGAATGATGAAGAACCTTAAGGTTTTGCGTTTTCACATGCCACATAAATTCCTTCCCTAGCATTCTCTTAACAACTTGAGTAAAATATTCATTGCTCATTAACATAGTGTACAGGTAGACCTTGGTTGGTTTTTTTAAGATTGAACTAAGTGGTGAGTTGGCTTTAAGATGGGCTCCCCAAGAAAGCAGGGCTCCCCTAGGACCTGCTCATATTTAAACTGCAGGTGTGATGCTTGATGTAACAGCTAGATTACTTTTAGCTGTAAGAAAAAAAACCTCAGCTTAAAATGGCATGGCAAATGAAAGAAATTTGTTGATTCATACAAATGAAAACAGTCAACTGGTTGTAGGAACAGCTTGATCACTTCTCTGTAACTGTCTTGATTCTGCGTCTCTCACATGATGGCTTTGTTTTCAGACTTGCTTTCATTACAATGACAAAAACGAGAACGGTCCACACATTATGTCTTCCTGAAGAAGAGAGGGTTTCTATTTCACAACCACCAAATAAAATTCTGGGATTGACTCTAACTGAACCCACTTGGGTCACACGCCCACCTCTGAACCAATCACAGTTCAGTTCAGTTCATTCGCTGTCATGTCCAACTCTTTGGGACCCCGTGAACTGCAGCACTCCAGGCTTCCCTGTCCATCACCAACTCCCAGAGTTCACTCAAACTCACATCCATTGAGTCGGTAATACCATCCAGCCATCTCATCCTCTGTTGTCTCCTTCTCTTCCTGCCCCCAATCCCTCCCAGCATCAGAGTCTTTTCCAATGAGTCAGCTCTTCGCGGGAGGTACCCAAAGTACTGGAGTTTCAGCTTTAGCATCATTCCTTCCAATAAACAGCCAGGACTGATCTCAACAGAAACATAATACCATGTTCTCAATGTTTAGACTGGGGTTGTGTGACCATCTCTGAAACAAGCATGTGCAAAGTAAAATTTCTTTTTAAAATTTAAAAAATTTTCCCCCAGGTTTATGCAGATACAAGTGATGTGTAATGTTGTGTATGTTTAAGGTGTACAATGAGATGATCTGAAACACATAGATACTGTGAAATGTTTACCACAATACGGTTAGTTAATGCACCTTTCACCTCATATAATTATCATTTTGCTTTTCTTATGGTGAGAACATTAAACCTGGACTCTCAGGCATCTTTCAAGTATTAGTTATAGTCACCATGCTGGACCCTAGGTCCCTGAAACTCGTTCACCTTATACCTGAGTGTCTGTATCCTAGGACCAACATCTCTCCATTTTCCCCACCCTTAGCCCCCTGCAACCACCATTCTAGACAGTGGGATTATCTGATTGTATTAGGCCAGTTCAGGAAGGGTTGGGGGCTTGCCTCTGGAACTGGGAATGGAGTTACTAAGTCCTAAACGACATGACTACCATGCATTACTTTGCTGACAAAGGTCCGTCTAGTCAAAGTTATGGTTTTTCCAGTAGCCATGCACGGATGTGAGAGCTGGACCATAAATAAGGCTGAGCACTGAAGAACTGATGCTTTCAAACTGTTGCTGGAATAAGACTCTCGAGAGTCCCTTGGACTGCAAGGAGATCAAATCAGTCAATCCTAAAAGAAATCAACCCTGAATATTCACTGGGAGCTCTGATGCTGAAGCTGAAGCTCTAAAACATGGGCCACCTGATGTGAACAGCTGACTCATTAGAGAAGACCCTGATGCTGGGAAAGATTGAAGGCAGGAGAAGGGGACAACAGAGGATGAGATGGTTGGATGGCCTCACCGACTCAACGAATATGAGTCTGAGCAACTCCAGGAGATGGTGAAGGACAGGGAAGCCTGGCGCGCTGCAGTCCATGGGGTTGCACAGGGTCAGACACAACTGAGCAGCTGAGTGAACGAACCCTGAAATCACATCGCCCCATGCCTTCAGGAAGCAGACACACAGATGCTGCTAAGAGACGTCTCCCTGGGCAGAGATTTTCCACTGGGTTTTATATTTTTATTTTTTGAAGATTTTTTGATGTGGGTCATTTTTAAAGTCTTAATTGAACTTGTTAAAATCTTGCTTCTGTTTTACATTTTGGATTTTTGGCTGCGAGGCACGTGGGAATCTTAGCTCTCCAACAAGAGACTGAACCCACACCCGCCGCCTTGGAAGGTGAAGTCCTAACCACCGGACCACCGGGGAAGTGTCTTTGGGTTTAAAAAGTGCCTTTCTGGGTGTCATCGGAGCTGCACCTGGCAGCGCTCAGGGCCCACCACGCACCTCTGCAATAATAACAATTAAAAAATAAAAAGTGCCTTTTGCTTTGCCTTTCATCCTCCAACGCAATAGTAAGCTGCTCTGCTGTATCTCCAGTGAGCACAGGCATGCTCACAACTTTTCTTTGCTCAATATTTTTATCAAGGACTCCAAACACTGTCAAAAAGCTATTTGGGGATTTGGATGCGATTTAAAAACAGCTTTGGTGCTGGGCACACATGTAACAATATATTAATATACCTTGTAACTTCTGCTTCTTTTTTCAGATAGGATGCCCAGCGGTTAGGGATGGGGCTCTGGAGGTGGACTGCCTGACTCTGTACACTGGCTCTGACACACAGCAGCGGGGGACCTTGTGTAGCTGACTTGACTTTCCTCGGCCTCTGCTCCCCCACCTGTAAGAGGGGGGTAATATGATCATACATGCCACGGAGTGGCTGTGATGACCACAGATCTAGGTGGAGCTAGACAGTCATAATTGTTCCATAACGTGTACCTGACACCTCTTGGACACCACCACAGATCTCCAGCCTCTGCCATCCTGGGGATCCTTGACTGCTATGCTGAAGGACAAAGCTGGGTTCAGTGCCTGGCACATCGTAGACGCTCCACAAATGCAATAGTGACGATGATGACGATGGTAAATAACTGGCCTTGACTCCTGCCCTGTCCCTCTCAGCTATATGGAGTCTGACACACAAAATGGGTCATTTTCCATAGTTCACCGAAGAAAATCGAAAGGTCACACGCCCTACACATCAGCTCTTGGGCAAGAATTTATAGAACCACAGACGTTTAAGTTCAAGAGACACTCAAATCTGAAGTTGGCATTTGCCTAGCACTGTTATAAAAATAAATGTTCAAAAGGGAAACGAGAGAGTTGAACAAGTGATTGTGGCCACTGAGGTATTAAAATATTTATATTAAATTGTTAATAGCAATAATGAATGATGTTGGTATTAAACTGTTCAGCAGCTCCTCCCACAAGAGTTAGGTCAGCCCTACAAGACAAACAGGCAGCAGCAGCGTCAACAAGAAGGGACAGAGAGCAGCTGCCGGACAGGAAGACACTGGAAACCACGTAATTGACTTAAAATGGACTCAGGTTTTCAGTGGAGCGATGTCTCTCTCCCTCCCTTTTTCAAACAGAAATCCAGTTTTTAAAATATTGATTTGTGTTTGGCTGTGCTGGGTCATCTTTGCTTTCTCGGTCTTTCTCTAGGTTCAGTGAGTAGGGGGCTACTCTTCCTTGCGGTTCGTGGGCTTCTCACTGCAGTGGAAGCTTCTCTTGCTGTGGAGCAAGGGCTCAGGAGCTATGGCACATGGCTTAGCTGGCTTGTGGCGTGTGGGATAGTCCCAGACCAGGGATCGAACCCATGTCTCCTGCATTGGCAGGTGGATTCTTATCCACTGCACCACGAGAAAGTTCAAGTAATTCAATTAAAAAAAAAAAATCCTGGTTCACCTGGATTATCCTCCCCGTTTCTTGCTTTTCCTCCACTCACTGAAATGGAAGCTCATCAAATCTGTGCTCCAACTACTGCTGTGGTCACAAGGCACACTCCAGAAATGAAAACAGCATCTTGATGAGGTATCTGTTCTTCCACGATTGTTGTGTGGCATTATCCACAATAACCAAGCTACGGAACCAACCGAAATGTGCATCAGTGGATGAATGGATAAAGAAATGTGATCCACAGTGGAACAGATACACAATGGAATATTGTCCAGCCATGAGAAATAAGGAAATTCTGCCATTTGCGACAACATAGATGGAACTGGAGGGCACTATACTAAGTGAAATAAGTCAGAGAGAGAAAGACGAATACTGCATGGCATCACTGATCTTAAAAAACAAATTGTCAGATTCATAGAAACAAAGAGCAGAAAAGTAGTTGCCAGGACCTGGGCTGCAGAGAAACAGGAAGAGGTTGGTAAAAGAATCCAAATTTTCAGCTGTAACATGCCTAGACTCTGAATAGACAATGTTATACATGGTGACTATAGTTGGTAACACTATACTGTGTAACTGAAATTTGCTAAGAGAGTACAACTTAAGTGTTCCCACTAAAATAAAATAAAGGATGGAAGGTGATGGGAGTGTTAAAATTAACTAGATGGCAGGAATCTTTCCCAATGTACATACACATTTACCAACTGTCACGATGTACAGTCCATGGGGTCACAGAGTCGGCCGTGCCTGAGTGACTAAGCACAGCACAGCCCACTGTAAATGTGTTAGTTTTATCTGTCCACTGTACCGCACCCACAGCTAAAAGGAGCGAATGAAAGCACGGCCCACCGTGCGCTCAGCCTCTGTCCTATCACACAGCTTTAGTTTTTATGATCAGTACCTAAACATCAGCTTTAACGAGACAAATCAGGTTCCAAAAATCTCCAGAGGATGCAGAAGCTTAGAGCAGCGATTTCTGAGGTTTAAAAGCTACTAGAATCTTCCAGGCAGATGTGTGGAAGAGTTAGAAAGAACTGATTAAAATACAGACTCCTAGGCCCAATGCCAGAGATCCCCCAACCCTGGAGTGTGGCTGAGAGTCTGCATGTTGCACTGCCTTCTTGAATCAGGGGTGGCTTGGATCTTTAAGGACCTAGTCTGGATGCTCAGAGGACTGGACCCTTTGTACTTGAAGACAAACACAAGAGACACCTAGTATTATTTATTTTGTGGGTATACTACAGAGTGTGTGTTATGGACTGAAGTTTGTTATCATCTCAAAATTCATTTGTTGAAACCCCAACCCCCAATGTGATGGTCTCTGGAGGTGGTAATTATTGGGTTCAGATGAGGTCATGAGGGTGGGACCCCTGTGATGGGATTAGTGGCCTTAACGGAGGGGGAGGAGAGACCAGAGCACTCTCTGTCTGCACCGAATGAGATACAGAGAGACGGAGGCCACCTGCCAGCTGGAAGAGAGCCCTTCTCAGGGAACCGTCTTGGCCAGGGCTTTGATCTTGGACTCCCCAATCCCAGTACTCTGAGAAATAAGTTCCTGTTGCTTAAGCTCAGCCTACAGTATTTTTTTAATGGCAGTCTGGATAGACTGAGCCAGTGTCTGAGTGTGTGGTCCAAGAAGAACGAAAGCCACATAAAACCCGCCACAGACTCAGTTCATCCACCCCGCAAAGACCAAGGCTGAAGACACCTGATTCTATGGGAGATCATCATTTGCTGATGTTAAGCAAAATACGTTCTCCTCTCTGACACGTACAGTTTCTACCACGTACAAATTTCAAAACTCGTGAATAGGTTACAGTGCTGGAATTGCTAAGATACTTTGCATTTTATAGAGGAAAGCTTCCTTCGTTCAATATATTCAGGCTCTGATGCTGATAATAAAGGTCTTAACTTTTCATATGAAAATCCTTCTAGGTAGAAAAATCAACAGAAGTCTGTTTGTCTGAAAGATGTTGGAGACATCTGTTTTCTTTTCTTTTCTTATTTTTTTTTCTTCCTTTTTTGGCTGTACCCTGTGTCTTGTGGGATCTTAGTTTTCCAGTCAGGGACTGAACCCAGGCCCTCAGCAGCGAAAGGGTGGAGCTAGACAGTCACATATCTAGGTGCCTGGGTTCCCTAATGTGTACCTGACACCTCTTGGACACCACCACAGATCTCCAGCCTCTGCCATCCTGGGGACCCTTGACTGCATGTTCCATTCCAGCCCCCTCAACAGGGGTGACAGGCTCTGCCCACCTGCTGCAATCATAGCTGGAGGGGGAGGAGAGACCAGAGCACTCTCTGTCTGCACCGAATGAGATACAGAGAGACGGAGGCCACCTGCCAGCTGGAAGAGAGCCCTTCTCAGGGAACCGTCTTGGCCAGGGCTTTGATCTTGGACTCCCCAATCCCAGTACTCTGAGAAATAAGTTCCTGTTGCTTAAGCTCAGCCTACAGTATTTTTTTAATGGCAGTCTGGATAGACTGAGCCAGTGTCTGAGTGTGTGGTCCAAGAAGAACCAAAGCCACATAAAACCCGCCACAGACTCAGTTCATCCACCCCGCAAAGACCAAGGCTGAAGACACCTGATTCTATGGGAGATCATCATTTGCTGATGTTAAGCAAAATACGTTCTCCTCTCTGACACGTACAGTTTCTACCACGTACAAATTTCAAAACTCGTGAATAGGTTACAGTGCTGGAATTGCTAAGATACTTTGCATTTTATAGAGGAAAGCTTCCTTCGTTCAATATATTCAGGCTCTGATGCTGATAATAAAGGTCTTAACTTTTCATATGAAAATCCTTCTAGGTAGAAAAATCAACAGAAGTCTGTTTGTCTGAAAGATGTTGGAGACATCTGTTTTCTTTTCTTTTCTTATTTTTTTTTCTTCCTTTTTTGGCTGTACCCTGTGTCTTGTGGGATCTTAGTTTTCCAGTCAGGGACTGAACCCAGGCCCTCAGCAGCGAAAGGGTGGAGCTAGACAGTCACATATCTAGGTGCCTGGGTTCCCTAATGTGTACCTGACACCTCTTGGACACCGCCACAGATCTCCAGCCTCTGCCATCCTGGGGACCCTTGACTGCATGTTCCATTCCAGCCCCCTCAACAGGGGTGACAGGCTCTGCCCACCTGCTGCAATCGTAGCCCTATATCCCTGACTCAACTCCTTGCTGGACCTGAGTCCTGAGAGCTGTAGACTCAGCCAACAGCCATGTATCAACAACTCAGATGTTTAATTATTGCCCTTTGCATGGAATCTTCGACCACTCTGGGTGGGGAGTAGATGTACACATTTCTACCCTATTCCTCCATTCAGCTGGATGATTCTAAATCCACCAAGATGGCCCCATATGATGGAGCAGCCAACCGAGCTTGATACGCAGAGGGGCCCAGGTAAGTGTCCACCCTGTCCTGCCTCTCCTTTCTTCCTCTTTTCTCTGGGATTGCACGCACTTATTAAGTAGTAGCATATACACGTTCCCATCTATTTAGTAAGAGCATTTACCACAAATGGTCTCCTCACTGACTGTGAATCTAGGATCCCATTTAAGAGTCTGGAGGGGAAAAGAGGGAGAGTAGAGAAGACAGCGGGCAGTGATGCGGAGGGGGCTTGCACCAACTTATAAGAACCACTCATGCTCACCTCCTCCCAGCTCACCTCCTCCAATCCATACTGACATGACATCATGTCACCAGCCCAGAACGGGCCACGATGGGCATATTTACACCCTGGAAATTGGCAAATGCTAAATCAGAACTGTTTTTGGCTAAACGTTTACCAGCCCACCACTGGAAGGGGGCCAGCATTAACTGAGCACCTCGTGTATGCCAGGCACTTTGTGGAGACTATCTGCCTATCTCACCTAGTCTCACGACCATGTGACAAACTCTGTGAGGCTCAGTGAGATTCAGTAACTTGCTCGATGTCACCCCGCTGTTAGGAGAAGTTGATTTTCCAACTCAAGACTGGCTCAATCCAAACTCCTGTCACCACACTTGCCTCTCTGAGTTTGGAAAAGTCAGACCTGGTAAGAAGCCATAAATATAGCTGGCCACATCTCTGAAAGGCACTTTGGGGGTCGAGGAATGTTGGCTAGTAGAAATGCTAGCTCTTTCTCTGCCCAATAAAAATCTTGTGATATTCTCAATTCCCTGTAAGATTTTCAGCTTATATCATCAATACAGAAATGACCTGTATTGACCCCCACTTTTTCCATTCCTCTCTCCTGGTGGCTTTGCATTACATGAACCAAGAGCCAAATTTATTTGGAACCTTTGCCAAAGGTCAATTTAAGGGGCTTACTTTGGGTGTGCAAGGCCGATTACATCATAAATTCACCATTGTGCTCAGCTGTTGGATAGATATATCATGAGCCAACTGGAGTACATTTCCATTCTACTTGACCAAAGGTAACCCTGTCTTTCCATCATGGGCATTACTATTGATGGAAGGTTCTACATAAGCTAATTCAGCGGGCATATCAGCAGTTTCCTGTAAGCACATGCCCCCTCTGTTCATTAACAGTTTATCTCTCCAAAGACTTTCCTTCTTTCTCCTTTTTAAGATCTGTTTTGATTTTGTTGACCAGTTTTAAAGCCTTTATTGAGTCTGTTACAATATTGCTTCTGTTTTATGTTTTGGTTTTTTGGCTGCAAGGCATGTGGGATCGTAGCTCCCCACCCAGGGACTGACCCCATACCTCCTGCACTGGAAGGTGTCTTAACCACTGGACCGCTTGGGAGGGCCCCTTTCTCCTTCTTCAAGAGGGAATAGCTCTCAACTGGGTGTGAGACAGCAACCCAGCAGAACAGAAAACAGATCACGAGGTCCATTATCCAAGATGCTTTGAGTAAAAGCAACATCTCCTGATGGAGATAAACTGAGTGCCCAGGAAAGTGATTTTAAATAAATGGTTCCTGTAATGTTAAGATAACTCATGCCTCTGCCACTTAAGGCTGAATCAAGCTGACCTTATTGGTTTTCCTGTGACCACAAGGATGCCCTTCTCACTCCACACATGACTGACTTTTTCATCTACGACTGACATTCAGTGACTTTCGGGTGGTAAGAGTTCAGTAAAAAGTCAGGCTCTGTCTAGAAGGGTCTCTCTGAACCTTTAGCTGGATTCCCTGCCCTTTAAATTATATGCTGTTAGGCTCGGTGAGCCTCAATTAAGTACCTGTGGAAGAATTCCACACTATCTAGATTCTCTTCCAGCTAATGTGGCTGGAGGCTTCACTGGCGGCTTTTAGCCTTTGGGTCAGAGCATCTTAGGGAGAAGTAGAATCCAGCTCCTTGTAACCAGCATGGAAATATTCAAAGAGGAAGATTTCAGCTTGAAGGGTATGTGGCCAGCGATTGAGAAGATCCACGTGCAACCTAAAGTGAGAGAATAAACACCAGAGGTCTACATGACTTTTGTCCTGGACTTGCTGTGGCTGTGTAACCAAGTCACTTCCATCCTGACCTGGATCTTATTATACGGGGGACTGGTGAAAATAGGGGCAGAAAAATCTAGGGATTCCAGAGGCAAGGCAGGTAAAGTAAGTGAGTTCAGAGAGCTGAACTAAGAAAATAAGACCTCAGAGAAACCAGAGAGTATATGCTCCACCTAAAGGAAGACTGGAAACATCATCAGGAATACAAATAGTAATAATTATTATTATCATGATTGAATACTTATTCCAGGCACTATCCTCCACACTTTACACGTATCAACTCAAGCATTTCTCATCACACTCCTATGAGATAAGTTCTCATTTTACAAATGAGGAGACTGAGACACAGAGATGTCCAGTAACCTGCCCAGAGTCACACAGCTAACAAGTGAAAGAAAATCCTCATGGTCAGTTTTCAACCTCTGGACTAGGTGATCTCTACCATCCTTCCAGTCCTAACCATCGATGTCTCTATGGAAAGCAGGGTCTGCATACAGTGGCCGCCCAGTGAAGACTGGGTAGATCAGGGAATTTCATGGAGGTCCTGTGGTTAGGACTCTGAGCTGTCATGGCCTAGGGCCTTGGTTAGATCCCTGGTTGGAGACCTGAGATCCCACAAGCTGCATGGCACAGTCAAAAAAAAAAAAAAAGATCCGTCAATTCAATATCTAGGAGTGAAACTCTAGGTAACAAGTAGCATTTACTGAGTTATTTGCCAGACTTCATGTTAAACACCTTGGCAAGCTATGGCCCCCACCTCCTGTTTCTTGGGAACAGAGCCCTGGGCATCGTTTATGTTTATGGCTGTTTTCCTGACACAGGAGTGGAACTGAGTAGTTAAGAGACCCATGGCCTGCAAGGCTTGAACGATTTACTCTCTGGCTCTCTATGGAAAAGGTCTGCTCACCCCAGGACAGAAAATACAGAGGGACAGGGAAGCAGGAAGAGCCAGTGAAAAGTAATGGACGCAACGGGGCATGTGGAGGCTTGAGCGGGGTTGAAGGGCAGCGGTAGTTGGCAAGTGGCATTTTTGTGTTTTTCTGTTTGTTTGCTTTTGTTGAGCTGCGTGTGGGATCTTAGCTCCCGAACCAGGGACCAATCCTACCCCTCCTGCAGCGGAAGCTGGGAGTCCTAACCACCGGCCCACCAAGGACGTCAAGTGGCATTTTTGCTAAGTGGGTAGGTAAAAGGAAAAGGGGTTCAAAATGTGAGCAAAAACTCAGCTCAGGGAAGAAAACTTCAGCTGTGGAGGAAAAGCAGGCTGGGGAACAGTTATTCTGGGCACTAGATGGCATTTCTAAAAGGCGAGAGATTGGATCAGATCCTGGGCTGATTCTGAAGGGGTGCTGTCGCTGTTTACTCAGCTAATCAATGCTTCATTCACTTGGAGAAGTTGCCCAGCAGTGGAACAGACTGCCGTTCAAGGGAGGGAGACTGGATTTCAGATGCGGGGATGCTTTTCTTTCATTCGCCCTTCCCCTCCCTCAGACGTTTATCAAACATGCACTGTGGATCTGGCATCAGACACACCACTGATGGGGGAAAGAGTTGGGGCAGAGAATGTTAAGAACAACAGGGCACACAAAAGGGAGAAGGGGAGATGAGAAAGAGAGAGAAACACAAACAGAGGCTGAGGGAAAACGAGCAAGGAGGGAGACGTACAGACATCTAGAAAGAAGAGATCAAGTCAGGAAGCACTGAGAGGTTTGAGCTGTGCGCTTCAGGGTAAATAATGACCTTTCAAGTTCCTCTTTGCCCTGGTGGCCAGCCACTGCTCACAGATCTTAAGCACTCCAAATCCTTAAGCATTCAGACGCTACGGTCTACTTGGTTCTAAACGGAGGATGGGGAGGAATGTACCTCTGACTTGCCACTGGGAGTCCACAACACCTTGCCTGATGGGATGGGTAAAATTAAACCTGGAAAAATAACTGGCCCAGAAGCAAAAAAGTGTCCTACTGTGGGCATTTGTGAAAAGAATTAAAGGAGCTTAGTAGTCAGAGGAGATAAGATTTACAGCCAGAGAACAGTGCAAAGTGGTGTCAAATCACAGACTGCCAGAGCTGGGAGAAACCAGATGATGGTGGCGATGGCAGCAACCATCATTTCTTGGCTTAACGTGCTCCAGGCCCTGTTCTAGTTCTATTACCAGCCTCGTCTGTGAATCCTCCCAGCAATCTTTGGAGAGACGGTCTCCATTTCTTGGAAGAGAAAATGGAGACCCCAAAAGCAAAGCCACGTGCCCAAGTTCAAAGCTAGGGTGGAGCTGGGACTGGCACCCACCTCTCTGAGCCCTGAGCCCATGAAGCCCATGATTCTCTAGGTATGGACCCTGGACCATCAGCATCACCACAGCAGCGACTATCTAAAATGCAGTGAATCTGGCCCCACCCAGATTCACTGGATGGAAATCTCAAGGGCAGGAGAGCCTCAGATCTGCACCGTGAACCACGTCGTTTCAACATTTGCTACAGCTTGCGAATCACCATACAAGACTCAGGTTCCAATCCAGTTCTTAAACCCAGTTCTTCAACTGTGCTCCGCGGGCAGCCCTCCAAAAGGGTCCATGACCTGACAGTAGTAAACGTAAGTATGGGTCAATATGCGCTCACTCCTTTTCCTCTCTCCTTTCGGGTAGTGTAGAGTTTTCTCTGTGTCTATGAGACTGCTTGATTCTGGCCAATGGAATGGGAGCAGACGGGGTGACAAAACCATGAACCGTGTTTGTGTAGCGTGGCTTGTCTCTTGAGCGCCTGCCATCAGCATGAAAAGAACGCACTTCTCAGCCTTGTGGTTGCCAAGGGGAGGGTGACCAGGAAAGGACTGGGAGTTTGGGATCAGCAGAGGCAAACTACTCTTATGTAAAGGATGGATAAACAAGGTCCTATTGCATCGCACTGGGAACTGCATTCACTATTCTATACTAAACCACAATGGAAAAGAATGTGAAAAACTATGCCTATACACATAACTGAATCACTCTGCTATATACCTGAAACTCACACAACACCAGAAATCAACTTCAATTAAAAAAAAAAGTGTTTCCCAAAGCAGTTGCCCCAGAGCTCCAGAATCAGACACATGGAGCACAGATGAACTATTCCAAAGCTAGAGTCAAACACAGGCAACCCACACTCTGAAACTAAATCACGCAAGCCAGTCTGTATACAAGCCAACCACGTGAGTGAGAAAAATAAGTCCTTGTTGTCAGCCATTGAGTGTGGGGATGATATGTTATGCAGTATCAGCTGACTAAAATGCCCAAAATTAAGTACCCTAAATTGTATGCTCATCTTTTTTATACGTCCACCTTTGTGGGGAGATTTTTGTGGGCTCCATGGTGGCTCCGATGGTAAGGAATCTGCCTGCAAAGCAGGAGACCCGGGTTTGATCCCTGGGTCAGGCAGATCCCCTGGAGAAGGGAATGGCTGTGCACTCCAGTACTCTTGCCTGGAGAACTCTGTGGTCAGGAGTCTGGCAGGCTGTAGTGTGTGGGGTCACAAAGAGCCGAACACAGCTGGGCAACTAACCACTTTCACTTTAGGCAAATTCTCAAAGAGACCAGGGACCCCCAAAGTACTAAGCCACAGATGTACTTGAAAATTCTCTGCATTCTCAATGGAACCTGAGGCTTTGGGACTGCAGCTGAATGAATCTCTCCTGTTCCTCCCTGCCTCTTAGAATGCAAATGTTTATTTAAGCCTTAAACTTTAAGGGGTCCACATTGAATATGCTATAGAAGTTCCAAAAAGAGGGCCTGGGTGATGGTCTTAAGACTCATTTTCAAATCCTGGAACTCTTAAGTATTATAAGATATGAAATAAATAAGCAGAAAAAAAAAGAAGTGGGAGAAAAGGAATCATTTTATAAGGTTTTCCTCCCCTTGTACCTTACAACTTACCCATTTCTCATCCCAGTGGAAAGAAATTTCTCTGCACCGCCATGAAATAAATAAACACAAACAGCACAATGTTTGGCCAGATGTGAAAAATGAAAAACAACAGGCCTCCGGCTGTGTTGACTTTTATATAAGTAAATATACAGAATCTATATTCAGCACCTCTATCGGGAAAATGATGCTCGCATGTCACAGGACATTAATTTTTTAAAAAACCATTAGGCAATATTTTTAGGAATTCGTGAAGACACAATTGACGCTGCTTTTGGCCCACAGGTTGTGAAGTAACAGCTCCGAGGACCATTGGTAGGCAGCAGCAAGGCCCCCTAGGAGGATGTGAAATGAGCCAGCTAAGATTTCATTTGTTTGACGTCACTGCTCATATATTATCCTGAGTTGGAGGCCAAACAAGCCAATCTGGGAACCATCCATTTTCCCCGTGTTGGCCGCATCCCCTTGGCCGTTATCGGCTGAGTATTTCCACACGGATGGTTGGGATCTGCCCAGTCAGGCAGACGCAACTGGACTTGACTGGGGTCCAGCTGGCAGGATTTCTGACTGCCTGACGCTTTCAAGGAGAGCAGAATTCAAATGGTGACTCCTAAAGTGATAGGAGGTGAGGGGAAAAGGGCAGATATTTGCATCTGTAACCCAGGGCTACACTGGGATTGGAGGAGGGCCTTCGTGGGTAGTGCCAAAGGGATTAGAAGGGCTCCTCCTCCTGCTCAGCCCCCCAGGACAGAATACCTTCTGTCTTTTGGGGTTCTAGTAGGGTTTTTTTTGGTAATTATTATCAAATAGCCTGGGTTTGGATCCCAGATACGCCACTTTTTTGCTGTGCACCATATAGGGCATTACTTGACCTCTCTGTGCTTCTGGAACTTTGTTGCAGAGTGAGGACAATACGCCTTGACAATTAAATGGGCTGGGGAGGTGCGCAGCACAGTGCGGAGGTTAGAATGCAGGCTCTGGAGCTTCCGGTTGGGTTTGAATCCCAGCTCTACCATGCACTCGCTGTGCAGCTGAGGGCCTCTCTGCGCTTCAGTTTCCTCTTATGTAACAGTCCTTACCTTGGAGGCTTGTAAGGTAAGCCTCAGAGGCTAGCCCCGCATGCTTCACTGTCCTTAGACATCTGGCTCCCGTTACATTCACTTCCCTCGGCTAGACTCATGTGAGGCACAAAGACCAGGTCTGCTCACCCCCCTGCAGGCTTGCCTTCAGCACACCAGTGAGACTTTCTTCAGGTGGGTTTCCCTCAAGTCTGAAGCTGGACCTCTCCAGAGGATGGAGCCAGGAGGTATGCAGAGAGGATGGGTAAGATGGTCCATTTACTGAGTGAAATAAAGAGTGGTCTGGAGGGAAGACAGTGAGGAGACAAGCTTTTCTAGCTTGGAGGAGAGCACTGCAAGATGCTACTTTTTTTTATTCTGGCTTAAGACACAGCATACAGTAAGCATTCAATAAGTGTGGGATGATGGAAGGGGTGGATGAATGGTTGGGTGGATGGATGGATGAATGAATGGATGGATGATGGAGGCATGGATGGGTGGGTGGATGAGACAGATGGATGGATGCATGCATGGCTGGCAGCTGAATGAATGATATATACTGTATTAATAGTATCCATAGTTAGTGCAGACTCCACAGGCTAAAGCTATGGCCCAACAATACTATCCTAACTTCAGATGCCAGCTGCAAAGTTAGGGATCCCCAGGCCACGTCATTTCTGACCAACTGACTACAAAGGTAGGACCCCCAGTGTGCGTGCATGCTAAGTCACTTCAGTCATGTCTGACTCTTTGAAACCCCATGGACTGCAGCCCACCAGGCTCCTCTGTCCATAGGATTCTCCAGGCAAGAATACTGGAGTGGCTTGCCATGTCCTCCTCCAGGGGATCTTCCCAACCCAGGGATTGAACCCGCGTATCCTGTGGCTCCTGCATTGCAAGCAGATTCTTGACCACTGAGCTACCTCCCTCAAATGTGGTAATTCACTGGAACCCAGGAAAGTGCCGTGCTTACAACTAGAGTCTCATCATTAAGGATACAAATCTGGACCAGTCAAATGAAGACACACATATGATGTGAGGGGCCGAACTGTGTACCCCTCAAATTGCTACACTGAAGCTCTAACTGCCCCAGAACCTCAGGGCGGGACCATGTTTGGAGACAGGAGCTTTGAAGAGGTGGTTTAGGGAAAACAGGCCTGAAGGCACACTGATGTGCTTGCCAACCAGGAAGCTCACCCCAGCCTCCAAGCCCTGCTTTCACTGGGGCTCTGTTATGCAGGCATGGTTGACTAAGTCATCAGGCTGATCTCACCTGGCTCAGAGCCTCAATGCTCTAACCCCGTGATCGGCCCTTCCAGCCTGGCCAGACCCCCGCCCCGCCCCCCACCCAGCTCCTGAAACTATCTAGCAGCCCATCCTGAACCACCTCATTAGCAGAGCACTCAGCTTGCTCCTGGGGGCCCCACCAGGGGTAACAAAGAGTCTCATCACTTGGGACATTCCAAGAGTTTAGAGGCTCCGCCTCAGGAACCAGGGATGAGAAACAGCCACATTCTTTATTTTACAACATACAAATATATGTGCGTGATATATATGTTATATATATGTGTGTTCTATTTAATTGTTCTAATTACATAGTGTGTGTATATATATATGAAATATATGTTCTGTTTTTGTAGACATGTACACACTACTATATATAAAATAGATAACTAATAAGGACATACTGGATAGCTCAGGGAATTCTACACAATACTCTGTAACAGAATCTAAAAAAGAGTAGACACATGTGTATGTGTAACTGATTCACTTTGTTGTACACTTGAAACTAACACAATGTTGTAAATCAACTGTACTTCAACTCAGAAAGGCAAAACAGCGTTCAGCAAGATTACATCTATGAAGCGCCCAGCACGATCCCTGGCACAGGCAGGCACACAACAGCTGTCATGGACGTGGCTGTGTCCAGACCTTGAACATACGAGAGGTCAACAAACATTTAATTCTCACCACATCTACTCTTCTGGCTACAAGACGGGGAAAGACATAAGCAGGAAAAGATGCAATTTTTCTTTTCAAAAAGCTCACAGCCTTGACCGTGAGCAAAGACCATGGGAACAAAAAGCAATAGAAAGAAACCATCTATAATTCCATGAGTCAGGGTGCTCCCCGTGGAGAAAGACATACCAACTAAATCAGCTTTTTTAAATGCATTCCTTCACTATGGAGAATGGAATGGCGGTTCCTTTAAAAACTAACAATAGAGCTACCAAACAAACCTGCAATCCCACTCCTGGGTATATATCCAGGGAAAAACATGATCCAAAAGGGGTATCTGCACGCCAGTGTTCACTGCAGTCCCGTTTACAAGAGCCAAGACACAGAAGCAACCCAAATGCCCAGAAGAGGCGTGGATAAAGCGGGTGTGGCACATACATACGACGAATGCTATTCAGCCATTAAAGGAATAAAATAAAGCCATTTGCAGCGGACATCCCTTATATGTGGAACCCAGAAAGAAGTGATACAAGTGAACTTACAAAACCGAAAAAGAGACCCGCAGACTTAGAGCAGGAACTTACAGTTGTTGTGGGGCAGCCTGGGGGAAGGGCGTGGTTAGGGAGTTTGGGATGGACATGTACACTCTTGTTATACTCAAAACGGATAACCAACAAGAACCTACTGTACAGCAGACGGAACTCTGCTCAATGTTAGGTGGCAGCCCAGAAGGGAGAGGAGTTTAGGGGAAAATGGATACATGCATGTGTATGTCTGAGTACCTTTGGTGTTCACTTGAAAGTATCATAACTAGTATCAGCTATACTCTGATATAAAATAAAAAGTTTTTTTTAACGCATACCTTGGCCCATAAAATGCAAGAATCCATTTTTATTTTAAACTGTCAGTGTAGAGGTTAAGCATGTGAGACAGAACATCTTCAGGTCTGGCTTGATCAGGGGTTACCAACACTGTTAAGCCAGCATCTTTCAATAACAAATGATTTGTCATGTTTGCTGCCTTTACAGTTCTGACATAAAATTCACAGATAACATAACCCACCTATCACATAGTTTAATAGAAAACCAATATTGTGACATTTTACTGTGTTTCTGTTACATTTGGGGAAACTGGTTTGGGATTTGGTGTTGACATGTAATGCAGTCCCTGGTAGCTCAGATAGTAAAGAATCCGTTTGTAATGCAGAAGACCCAAGTTTGATCCCTGGTATGGAAGATCCCCTGGAGAAGGCAATGGCTACCCTCCCCAGTATTCTTCCCTGGAGAATTCCATGGACAGAGGAGCCTGGTGGTCCACGGGGTCACAAAGAGTTGGACACAACTGAAAGACTAACATTTTCACTTTTTTCTTTTGTAATGGACTATAATTTTCCTATTTTAAAATAATGGAAACTAAGACTTCTGCTGCGGGAAGATCAAAGAGATATATTTTTCCCCATACCTCCCACCAAGTACAACCAGAAACCCTGGATGTTACGTGTGAAACAAACAGAAGACTTTGAAAGGTAAAGAGAAGAAGGAAGAGTAGCTAGGGCCCTCAGCACTCGGGGAAGGGCATTAGGGAGTGGCCTTGAGGTAGCCGAGACCTGGGACCCTTTACTGCAGTGCCTGTTCCTGGACAAACTTCTCCTTGAGCAACAGAATGCAAAGAAACTCCAAAGGACTAAAACTAACTATACCCATTCCCAGTTGGTGTAACTAGGAACAATAAGATACCAAAAAGGCCACAAGCCAAATGCCATTTCTGAGGTGCCAGGGGCAAAAATCAGCTACTGCCCATGATCCCTGCCCCCTGCACACGGCACCACTGAGGGGGTGGGAAGACCACCTAAGCCAATCACTGAACCACCCCCACTCTCACCTCGTTTAAGGAACCAGCCCGCCCTCCTCGGGGAGCAACCAGGGGCACCTATTTCTTGTTCTCGGTTCCCTCCTGCTGTAGCAAGAGCTGCAATAAAGCTTTGCCTGAATGTCTCATCTGGCTTCTCATCAAGCTCTATTGATTAAAGAGTCCAAGAACCTGGGTTGCTAACAGCCTGAGATTTCTCTCGGCCTCATATACCCCAGAATTGGAGCTGAGGAAGCTGGCAACCCCCAAATACCAAGTGCAGACAGAAGGGAAAAAAAAAAACAACCCAAACCTAAAAAATCCTGTTCTTTGTAGACAAAGGGTCAGGAAAGACACAGCCTCACAGCACAGAAGACTTTTAGGTAATAATCGCTCTAATGTATCCAAACACAGGAACATCTGTAGCCCCAACACACTAGCAAAGACCAAGGGGGTGGGGAGCGTTAGACTTTCACTTCCTGAGGATTCCTGAGGGGGCCCCTACACTCCCACTGGGATGGGATCAGAGGGCCCAAGAAGCCAGGACTTTCATCCCACCACCACCAATTAGCCCCTCCCTGGATACCCACTTCCGGTTGGCCTACTGAAGAGTCCCGCCCACTCCCCATGGAGGTGACTTCAGAGGAAGCCGAATGAAGAGTCAGGAATTTCGTGTTTGTGCAGTGATAATAAGGCCATCCCCAGCCTAGGCGAGATGAGATACGGGAGCCATAACTGCCCTCTTAGGAGCTATAAGCGCCCTCCTCTCCTCCCTATCAACAGCGGGAGACCTGGGCTTCTCCCTCCTTTGGCAGAACAGGGTCAGAACAAGTCAACTTCCCTGGCAACCCAGTGGCTAGGACTCTGCGTTCCCAGTGCAGGGGGTACAGATTCCATCTCTGGTTAGGCAACTAAGGTCCCCTATGCCACACAAAGTAGCCAGGAAAAAAAAAAAGCCAACTAAAACCAAAAGTTTAAATAAGATTCTGTCTCATAATTCTGTCCAGGTTTTCCAGGCAAAAATCATTGTGATTGCAAGAGCCAGAAAGATCTCAAACTGAATGAAAAAAATAAGTAAAATAAAGATCATCCATAGATGTCAACGCCAAGATGAGAGAGAACGTTAGAATTATCTCACAAAGATTTTCAAGAAACCATGATGAACAGGCTTCAATGAGCAATTAGGAACACGCTTGGAACAAGTGAAAAAATAGAACCTCCTCAGCAAAGAAATGGGACATCTCAGCAAAGCAGCAGGACATACTAACAGAAAACAGATGGACATTTTAGAACTTAAAAGTAGAGTAACTGATATAAAAACCTCAGTGGTTTGGTTAACAGCTGAATGGAGGGACAGAGGGGGAAAAAATATCAGTGAACTGAAATATAATGTGATAGAAATGATCTGAAAAACAAAGACACAATAGACTGGAAAAAAACAAACAGATTCCTGACCTACGGAGCTATATAACAAGATATCTAACATTTGTGTCATCAGAGTCCAGGAGGAGAGGAGAGGAGAGACAGAGGGCAAGTCTGAAAACATACTCAAGAGAAATAATAACTGAAACTTCCCATACTTGTCAAAATACATACACATCCAGATTCAAGAAGCGGAGTGAACCAAAGACACATCATACTTGAATTTCTCAAAACTAAAGGCAAAGTAAGAAATTTGAGAGCAGCCAGAGAAGATGTTTGTGAGATTCATGCACGGGGCACGTGAAGCAGTTGTTTTACTCATCCTTGTTTGTATAGTGTTCTGTCTCATGAAAACACAATTTTGTGACCCCTTCTGCTATTGAGAATAAAGCTGCTGCAAACATCCTTAAACAGATCTTTGATGAACATACGTAGGCATTTCTCTCGGGTATATACGTTCAAATGTAATTGCTAGATCATAAGGTAGGTGTAGATGTTCAGCCTTAATAAAAAGTG
Source organism: Madoqua kirkii (assembly GCA_006408675.1). Classification (NCBI taxonomy): domain Eukaryota; kingdom Metazoa; phylum Chordata; class Mammalia; order Artiodactyla; family Bovidae; genus Madoqua; species Madoqua kirkii. Next base: position 45,408 of record SJYC01069741.1, read on the forward strand.
CCAGGCTGTTTTCCAAAGAGTTGCAGTGGGTCCAGATCTTTATGATGACTAATGACATTGGATGACTTTCCAAACTCCTCCTAGCAGGTGGGGGGCAGGGGCTCATACTGCCTGCACTGAGCATTCGCTGGCAAGGGTGTCATGAGGTCCTGGCTTGCTCCCTGTTTTCCTCTCTTCCAAGCTCCCTCTGTGTTGGCTTCACGTTCAGATAGGTCCCCTATGTAGTGGTCAGATGGCTGGCAGCAGCTGGCAGAAAATGAGGCATTTGCCTCCCCTTCCCCAGTCCCTCCAGACTGAACTGAGGAATTAGTTTCTCTTGATGTTCCTCACGGAATCCATCCGTGAACCCATCAGTGATGGGAAGAGGTACCATACTCTGATTGGCCAGACCTTAGTCACATGCTCATCCTGGGATGGCAGCTGGGGCCAGCTCCACCTGAAGTTCTTGTAGGAGTGAGGAAGGCAGTTTCCAAGAGGAAAAACGTGGTGCTGATATGAGAAGACTTACTGGGTAGCAAGAATATCACATACCCACTACAAAGGCTATATGCTAAACTGTGGGATGTAGGCAGAGTTCTCTAAGAGACTGAAAATATGAAAGATTTCAGGATCAGGATCCAAACAGAAGCTAGGAAGCAAATCTTAGAAGATGACATTTATAAGGGATAAATATAAAGCTTTATTCTTAGGTCCTAAAAATTGCACAAGTACAAGATGGATTTTGCAAGCACTCCAGTGACTTAAATATATGGGGTTTTGTTCAGACCAAACGCACTGCAAGTCAAGAGTGCACCGTCATGGACGTAAAAGCTAACGCCTTTCAAGGCCACATTAACAGAAGTATAAGGTCTAAATGAGGGAGGTGATAAAGCATAATGAAGTTTGTTCTGGTTCTCCTTAAAAACTGTGACAGACAGTAAAAGAGAATATGCAGGCAGGTGAAGGGAACTTAAAACCAGTCTTGTGAGATGTGGTTGAATAAAGTGCACACTTTTTCTGAAAGGACAGAAACTGGGACCTGGAGGACAGGGAGACATGATCACCATCTTTAGAGGTGACATTTGTGAGCAAAGATCAGATATGTTCTGAAGGGCCAAAGGACGTAAGCTGAAGGAATCTAGCCATTCCTATGAGGAGGAAGGTACTACCAGCTGTCTAACTAGATAACCTCCCAGCTCTGGGTCAAGACTGACTGATCACATTTCAAGAACTGGAAAAGTTGAGCTTTTCTCAAAACATACCCTGTAGAACTCTAGTGGAAGAGAAGGCAAATCTGCCCAGAAGACACTGGGCACTCAAGTCCTCCTCGCCCTTACAACATGCAATGAGATCACTAAAGATAGCAACGGCATTCAGTCGAGGAGCCCCGAGCCATGTAGCTTTCATTAAGCCAGTGTTTTCCAAGTGTATTTAAACGAAACTCTTCCTTTTCCTCTTAGCAACATCTGCTATCATCCCTTACGATGAATGCCTGTGAAACTCAGTTTGAGAAACACTGGACAACTTGGAGTTTAGAGCTCTAGCTAACCCAGAGCCCCATCGCTTGGTGAGAAGGGCAAGATGAGTAAGGGCTGTGCACTCTGTTTCTCCCTCCCTCCGCCTCCCTGCCGGCCCTGCTCCCTGTCCGTCTGTCTGTCTATGTCTGTCTTTTTCTGTCTCCTGCCAGCAGTGTCCCCCTGCTTATTTAACTTCTATGCAGAGTCCATCATGAGAAACGCTGGGCTGGAAGAAGCACAAGCTGGGACCAAGATTGCCAGGAGAAATATCAATAACCTCAGATGTGCAGACGACACCACCCTTATGGCAGAAAGTGAAGAGGAACTAAAGAGCCTCTTGATGAAAGTGAAAGAGGGAAGCGAAAAAGTTGGCTGAAAGCTCAACATTCAGAAAATGAAGATCATGGCATCCAGTCCCATCACTTCATGGGAAATAGATGGGGAAACAGTGGAAAACAGTGTCAGACTTTATTTTGGGGGGCTCCAAAATCACTGCAAATGGTGACTGCAGCCATGAAATTAAAAAACGCTTACTCCTTGGAAGAAAAGTTATGGCCAACCTAGATAGTATATTCAAAAGCAGAGACATTACTTTGCTGACTAAGGTCCATCTAGTCAAGGCTATGGTTTTTCCTGTGGTCATGTATGGATGTGAGAGTTGGACTCTGAAGAAGGCTGAGCGCTGAAGAGTTGATGCTTTTGAACTGTGGTGTTGGAGAAGACTCTTGAGAGTCCCTTGGACTGCAAGGAGATCCAACCAGTCGATTCTGAAGATCAGCCCTGGAATTTCTTTGGAAGGAATGATGCTAAAGCTGAAACTCCAATACTTTGGCCACCTCATGTGAAGAGTTGACTCATTGGAAAAGACTCTGATGCTGGGAGGGATTGGGGTTTCTTTGGAAGGACTGATGCTGAAGCTGAAACTCCAATACTTTGGCCACCTCATGTGAAGAGTTGACTCATTGGAAAAGACTCTGATGCTGGGAGGGATTGGGGGCAGGAGGAGAAGGGGATGACAGAGGATGAGATGGCTGGATGGCATCACAGACTTGATGAACGTGAGTCTGAGTGAATTCTGGGAGTTGGTGATGGACAGAGAGGGCTGGCGCACTACAACTCATGGGGTCACAAAGAATCGGGAGACGACTGAGCAACTGAACTGAACTGAACCCCACTGCCACAGTCTAAAAACTTCTCAAACAAGGTTCACAGTTTACTAATAAGTAACAACATAATGTATCTTTGTTAGTTAGTGATTACTGTGTAACAAACCTCCCCCACCCCCCAAATCAATGCCTCAGAACAAGTGTAGCTGATCAGCTAGTTGGCTGGTGTGAACTGGCCTCCAGTGGGATGTTGCGTCTCTGCTCCACTACCCTCCAGCAGGCTCCTGCTGCTGCTGCTGCTGCTAAGTTGCTTCAATCGTGTCCGACTCTGTGCAACCCCACAGACAGCAGCCCGCCAGGCTCCCACATCCATGGGACTCTCCAGGCAAGAACACTGGAGTGGGTTGCTATTTCCTTCTCCAATGCATGAAGGTGAAAAAGGAAAGTGAAGTCACTCAGTCGTGTCCAACTCTTCGCATCTCCATGGACTGCAGCCTACCAGGTTCCTCTGTCCATGGGATTTTCCAGACAGGAGTGCTGGAGTGGGGTGCCATTGCCTGCTCCACTCCAGCAGGCTAGCTTGGGCTTATCCACATGGCAGCCAGGCAGGGTTCCAGAAGCATGGGAGGAAGACTGCAGGGTGTCTTGAGGCCTGGGGTCAGAACGTGTGTACCATCACTTCGGCCACATTCTGCTGGTCAAAGCAGATCACAAAGGCAGCCCAGATTCAATGGGAATGGGAAAACAGACTCCACCTCTTGTTGGGGCGGGGGATTTCTAAGTCTAATGACAAAGGATGTGGGTACAGGGAGGCCATAATTGGGACATTATTGCAATCGTTCCACAGCCAACCCTGAAGGAGAAATTCCATTAGGTTCTTCCATCCAATTCCTGGCCCCACAGTTAAAACCTTATCTACTCTTTTATCTTTCTAGTGGCAAATATTTATTACGCAGGACCCACAAGTGGGGAGAAGCCTAAGGGTACCTCCCAGGCAACAGGTGTTATTTTATTGTCAGAGATAAGGAAATAATAAGCAGGAATCCTGCCCTGGAATCTAGTGAGAGAGTCATAAACACCATGAATAAATGTGATAAACATCACAAATGAGCAGTGTTCAAAACGGAGTGGCAGCACAAAGGAGAGTGTGATGAACTCTGTTCAGGTCAAACAGAAGGAGAGATGTGTGAGCTGCGATGAGTGAAGATTTATGTATCTGGGCAGGCCTGGCAAGGAAAGGCATTCTGGAGAGGGAACTGCATTGACGAAGGCATGGAGGCTTGAAATAGGATGCCTAGTGCAGAGGAGAGGCGGGGGATGAATCCTGGGACTAGCAATTATAGAGGGACATGGGGGGCCCCACAGAGAAGGTCAGCTTTATCCTTGGGGTCCTGGGAAGAGGCTGGGGGAGGGTCCAAAGCAGGAGGGTGACCTGGGGAGACTGGAGCTCCAGGAGGAGGACTTGGGAAGCTGGGTGGAGAAGCGGATAGAAGCCCGGTGAGGGAGAGGATGAGTTCTGTTTGGGACCTCTTGAGTTTCAGATGCTGACAGGGCAGCAGGTGGGGGTGGATCACTTCTCAGATCCAAATGCAGAAGAGACTCGGAGCGCTGAAGCCAGAAGGGGGCCCGTGGAAAAAGCACCCCATCCATCCTCTCCAGGATTTGCTCACTTTTCCCAATCTCCCCATTTGCATTTCTCTCTTCCCACACACACGCCCTGGCAACCAAAGCCCCAGTCTTTCCCTGCACTGGGAGGGGAGTCAATTAAAACATATTCCGTGGTGGTGGTTGGGGGGTGAGGATCTGCTTTCTGACAGTCTCTAAAGAAGTGGCAGAGCCTCAGACCCCAGCCACATCTCCTTTCCCTTCCCGCACGCACACACGCACACACACACACACACCATCTCCCACGGTCCGGGACCAGCGTTTCGACATCTCTGCACTGATCCGTGTTTCGCTTCAGGGCCATCTGTCGCTGACTCTGCTATAAATCTTGTTGTGTTTCTTTGCCATATGGTGTAATTAATTACTTCAAGGCACCCAGGACCCCCCTGCTCCTAGGGCAGGGGGCCAGCTGGCTCAGCGAGGAGCGATTTGCAGTGATGGGGCAGGGTCTGGCTACTGTACCCCGTCGCCCAGCTCCCATGGTAGGATCCAAGTTGGCGGAAACCCTACTTCTTGTGGCAGCATCTGACAGCAGCTTGGCAGTGGCAGGGCTCCAGCTGTGACACGATGGCATTAACAGAGAGTAAGGCCACACGCTATCTATCGCCATAGACGGCTGTGCCTGCCTTTTAACTGAACTGGAACCTTCAACATCACTGATTTCTGTCATTTAGTGGCTAGTTGGAGAACAGTCTGTCTGTTCCACATGGGTGGGCGGTTTTTGGGACTTCCACATCTTTGCAAGATAGCTGTTGTGGGATGAGGGGCAGTGGATATTAAACACAGCCATGGGAAGCTAGGACACTGAGTCCCTCCCCAGCATTTAGCCTCCATATCTGTAAACGAGGAGAACTGGAAGAGCACTCTGTTCCCTGGCGGCTCTAGCACGCTGAGTCCTTCATTCAACCAATTAATATTCAGTCAACAACCAGCCCTGTGTAAGTGCTGGGGACACAGCTCTGATGAGGCAGACATGGCCCCATTCTCACGGAGCTTGCTCCTACAGTGGGAGGAGCACACACATGAAATATACATGTAAATAGACCACATAACCTCAGGGGCCAGCCAGTGAGGTGAGGGACTGCATCAAGGGGCAGAATTAGAAAACACCAGGGGCATCATCTTCAGAATGAGGAATCATGGAGGACTTCTTTGAGGAGGTGATTTTTTTTGTTAAACAGCTGTATGGAAATATAATTCGCATACCACAGCTTTTACTCTTGCAAAGTGTACAATTCAAGGGTTTTATTTAAATGTATTTGCAAGTGAAAATGGTGGGGGATAGAAAGGGAAGTGCCCCCAGGGTGTCTGTGCCCGCCAGGGCTGGGGGTAGTCAGCCTGCTGCTGTCACGGCCACCATGAAGTGGAGTTGGCTGTTGGCTTTGTGAGCAGAGCTTGGGGGAGGACAGTGGGGACTCCCAAGAGTGGAAAGACAGGGACTTTGGCTTTTCAGGTTTCCTGGATACTGTGCTGAGGCAAGGGCTAGGCCTGGAGCAGGCAGTAGCCTTCTATTCAGAGAGGCTGCCTGGGAGGGGAGCAACCAAGATGGCAGGCGGTGGTCAGCCCAGCCGAGGGCAGGCTTGGGAAGAGTGGCCGGGACTTGTGAGGGGAGCGGAGCCCTAGTATGGCTAGATATCTTTTCTTACATTGCAGTTTTTTTTCTTTCATTTTTCAAATTAGAGGTGGCAAAAGGACTCCTTTCCATAGACCAAGGGAGAAAGCTGTGGTGTGGGCTATGGCCTTCAGCTTTGAAACCCACGCTCTCCGGGGAGGCCTGTTTTCCTGGGAGGGGAGGATGGGAGCTCTGGGCTGAGGCAGCCTCTGTCCTTGGAGCTGAAGGCCCCTGGAGTGGCCGGGCCTGTGGCTTCCATGGGCAGCCTGCTGGTGAGGGGGCTTGTGGCTCTTGGTTCTCGGTCGGGCAGGCTGTGCGAGTGGGACGTGTTGGGAGAGCAGTGTTCTGGGCACACCCGTGTGTAAAGGTGCATGTGTGAACATGTGCTGTGTCAACACGTGTACATGGGAGCATATGCGTGCAGAGCCCAAATTCAAGCAGGACCGACTCGTTCAGTATTTCAAGGCCTTGGTCTATTCTTAGCGTGTGCCACGTGCAGGACTGAACAAGTGGAAGTGGCAGGCCTCGAACGCCCCTGACTTTGTTGAAACTGCTCTGGGGTGGGGGTGGGCTTCCTGGTGGCCCAGACAGCAAACAGTGAGGCTGCAGCCCGGGAGACCCAGGTTCAATCCCTGGGTTGGGAAGTTTCCCTGGAGGAGGAAATGGCACCCACTCCAGTATTCTTGCCTGGAGAATCCCACAGACAGAGGAGCCTGGCAGGCTACAGTCCATGGGGTGGCAAAGAGTTGGACACGACTCAACTACTAACACGGGGGATGGGGCAAAGGGTCTCTGCCCCACCCTGCAGAGGCCCCATGGTCCATGCAGCCAGCCCCAAGGGCTAGACCTACCCAGCAGACTCCTCAGAAGCAGCCAGCCCTGAAGACAGCCGGTACTGAGACAAAATTCACATACCACAACTTTTACTCTTGCAAAGTGTACAATTCAGGGGTTGTTGTCTTTTTTTTTAATATACTTGCAAGGTTGTGTAATCATCAGCACCATCGAATTTTGGAACATTTCTGCACTCCCAAAAGAAATCTTACACTTAGCATTCACTTCCCTTTCTCCCCTTCCCCCTACCCACCAGCAACCACTAAGCTGCTTTCTGTCTCTATGGATCTGCTTAGACATGTGCTCTGAGGGGAACTGTGCCATATGTGGTCTTCTGTGAATGATCTCTTTCACTAGGCACAGTGCTTTCAAGTTTTATCCACATTGTAGCATGCATCAGCATGTCTCTCCTTTTTCTTGCCAAATAATATTCCATTGTATGGGTACAACATGCTTCGCTTATCCCTTCATCAGCTGATGCATAGTTGGGTTGTTTCCACTTTTTAGCCATTGTGAATCATGCTGCTAAGAACATTCCCCTAGAAGTTTTTGTGTGGGCATGTTTTTATTTGTTAAAGAGGTGATGCTGAACCTGAGATATGAATAGGGAAGAATGAGCCAGTCATGCCCAAAGCTACGAGAAGATTGTTCTTGGCTGAAGGGACAACACAGGCAAAGCTCCAGAAACGGATGGGCTCCTGGATCCTTTATGTGTATCTCGGGCTTTGGAGGAGTTCAAAACGCGTCTTACGTGAACTACACGAATCCCACTTTCTACATACCTGTGTCTGACCTCTTTGTGAGCTGTGTAAGCTGTGGCTACTCAGCCTGAGGGTCACGGCTGGCTCAGAGGAGAATTCCTTGGGCTGGGTAAATGGGGCTGATTTCCAAGGCTCCGTGATTTGGGGGGAGTGTAGGGACTGTGGGCGGAGGCGGTTGCCTGGGCCGACTGAGGGCAGCACACTGTGGAGCTCGAGGGACTGGAGTGACAGGTCCTGGGCACTGTCACGCCTGCACACAACCACCCCCCAGCGCCACACGACCCAGCCGGTTGCCTGGCAGCAGATCTCTCAGCTCCTGTATCTCCCCGGCCACCAGTGAGATCTTTTCCCCCAATGGGTCTTTGTGTTGGTTTTCCCCTCCGCAATGTTACTGAGCTATGACTGACATGTGATGTCATATAACCTTAAGATGCAAGACATATTGATTTGACACATTTATATATTGCAAAATGATGACCTCCATGATGTTAGCAAACACCTCCACCAGGTCACGTAATTGCCATTTCTCTTTCTATGGTGAGAACATTCAGGATCTATTCTCTCAGCAATTTTCAAGTACGTAACACTTTCAAGTATGTAACAGTCCTATTGACTAAAACCACCATGCCTTTGTTTTCAATCTGGCTTTACCTCGATCAAACCAGCACTAGTTGCAAGCGGCTCAGCTCACGTGGGTTTAGATGTCCCATGAGAGGGTCCAGGGAGGGCAGGACGGGTGAGGGGTAGGGGTGTTGGTCTTACAGGAGGTGCCAAGCAGCCGCTCATGCATGCTAAGTCACTCAGTAGACCTCATGGGCCATACCCCACCAGGCTCCTCTGTCCAGGGGATCTCCCAGGCAAGACACTGGAGTGGGTTGCCAGTGTTGCCCCCACTCTAGGGGATCTTCTTGACACAGAGACTGAACCCACGTCTCTCATGTCTCCTGCACTGGCAGGTGCGTTCTTTACCACAGGAGGATAAATCTGCCCACTTGGCAGTGAAAGAAGACAGGGTATGTAGAAAGATTCATGCAGTCCACCTAAGATGCCTTTTGAATTCCTCCAAAGCCTAACATACACACAAAGGAGCCTGGTCTCATTCACACATCTGCATTCGGGCGGGGTATTAAGCCAGGCGGGAGGGCCTGAGATGGCCCCACGCAGTGTCTGGCAGTTGATGCTGTCTAACGGAGCACCTCTGACTTCCTCCATTGACATCTCATCCACTGGTAGGCAGTCTGCACAGCCTAGCGGTCCCAGTGACCCCAGAGGGTGAGAGGAAGACCTAATCTCAGGGCACACAGCACCAGTGGTGCCACATTCTGGTGGCCAAAGAAAGTCACAGATTCAAGAGGGTGCAGAAAAATAACACGCCACGTCCTGAGAACAACAGCACATGGCAAAAGAGCGTGGACCCGGGGAGACGGGCCCCTTTAGGGGTTATAATTATTTTTACTTTTTAATAATATTTTAAAAATATTTATTCGGCTACACGTGGGATCGTCCATCTTCATTATGGCATGAGATCTTAGTTGCAGCATGCGGGCTCTAGTTCCCTGACTAGGGATCAAACCCAGATCCCTCCTCCTGACCCCCACCCCCCAACACACACAATGGGAGTGCAGAGGCTTAGCCACTGGACCATCAGGGCAATCCCTGGGGGTTATTATTATACTGGTCTACCCCCAAGGAGTTAACGTAACGTGAGGTGGATGGCTGGGATGTGGTCCCCTCCCTACCCCAGTGCTCCTCCCTACCCCGGAACTCTCATTTCTGCCGAGCTCTCAGATGCGCTCCGGAGGCAACAGGGCAGCCAGCGGGAACCAACTCTCAGCAGGACGTAGCTGCACTGACAGAGCTCCTGAGCGCAGGGAACTGCCCTCCCGGGCTTGGCTCGGAGCCCAGGGCTCAGAGGAAAGGTCACCCGCTCCCGCTGGCAGGAGGGATGAGTCAAATAGCTGTTAAACCAAACAAACTAATACCCACCTCTACCAACGCCCACGCAGGTGTGACCGATTCTTTCCTTGAGAGAGAAAAGACTTCTGCTATTTGACACTCTGACCTCCACGGCATGGAAACTAAAAATAACACCCACAAGAAGAGTCTTGTAAGCTTATTATTCTATTGTTCTTTACACTCCTGGCAACACGTGCCAAGGACACAAAGATGAGGCAGGGAGGAGAACTGGAGACACAAGCAGGAGAGTCACAGGTCTTCAGAAACTTACAGAGCTTACTTACATTCATTCTAGAAATCCATCTGTTGATATCATTCCATCCACCCACCCACCCTTCCATTCACCCACCTATCTATCCATCATCCTTCCACCCATCCATTTACCCATTCATCCATCTATCCACTTACTTATTCATTCACCCATCCACACACCTACCCATCCACCCACCTACCTATCCATCCTTTCATCTACCCACCCACCTATCCATCCATCCATTCACCCACCACCTATCCATACACCCATCTACCCATCCATCCACCTATCCATCCATCCACCCATTCATCCATTCATCTATCCACTTACGTATCCATTCATTTATCCACCCACCCACCCATCTACTCACCTACCTATCCACCCATCCATCCATCTTCCCACCCTTCCAACCATCCACTCATTTACTCACCTACTCATCCATCCATCCATTCAATACTTATTGAGTGCCTTCTATGGGCCCAGGACCATGCCAGGAATTCACTGGTGATCCAGAGTAGGATTTAGACAATAGCAATGTAAACAACGTAAACAGGACTTCCCTGGTGGCTCAGACGGTAAAGCATCTGTCTACAATGCGGGAGACCCGGGTTCAATCCCTGGGTTGGGAAGATCCCCTGGAGACGGAAACAGCAATCCACTCCAGTACTATTGCCTGGAAAATCCCATGGACAGAGGAGCTTGGTAGGCTACAGTCCATGGGGTCGCAAAGAGTCGGACATGACTGAGCGATTCACTTCACTTCACTTCACTTCAGTGTAAACAAAGCAATATATAACAGATTTGCTCTTTAGTTAGGCACATCAAGCCACTGCCCAGTTCATTTCGGTTCAGTCGCTCAGTTGTGTCTGACTCTTTGAGACTCCATGAACTGCAGCACGCCAGGCCTCCCTGTCCACCACCAGCTCCCGGAGTTTACCCAAACTCATGTCCATTGAGTCAGTGACATCATCCAACCATCTCATCCTCTGTCGTCCCCTTCTCCTCCTGCCCTCAATCTTTCCCAGCATTGAGGGGATGCAATTTGAACACTTCTATTGGGTCAGGCACTGCTATAAGCACAGGATGGTTACTTTCTAATTTAATTCTCATTACCGCTTTATGAGGTTGTTATTCTTAACATTCCTATTTCACAGAATGGCAAACAGAGATGCAGAGTGTAAGGTGACTTGCCCAAGGTCACACAGCTGGCAAGTGGCAGAACTGGGATTGGAACCCGAGTGTTTGCCCTGGTCACAGCAGAGCATCAGGATGGGAGACCTCTGCACCCAGGACTCTCTGCCCCTACTTGTCCTGGGCCTTGTAGCCACAGCAAGGCCAAGGTGCATGGGGTCTCCCTGCACAGTCCCCCAGTGCACCTGCTCTTGGTCTGATGACCCATGACACTGGGACTGGAGTAAACATCAACCCAGCTTGTCTCCACCAGACTCCAGCCCAGCCATGCTCCCGGCTGGGTTGCTATCCCCATCACCCAGGGAGTCACAGCCATCAGCTCAGGCCCTCCATGGCCATCAGCACATGGTCAGCGGCCATAGTCTCAGAAAACGTTTTGGGGAAATAAACAGAGCTGGAATTTCCAACAAAGGAGGGGTGGCCATTACTGGGGCTCCTCAGAGAGTCTGACTGCCAGCCTGCATTGAGTGTCCACCTGCCACAGGCTGGCTGTGGGATCCTGAGCAAGTCCAGCCTCTCCCTGGACCTCTGCTCCCCACTGCCAAGGGGTTCAGCGCCTGTGGACTCATCCATCCAGATGTTTTTGAAAACCAACCATGTTCCAGGTCTCATGTCCCTGAGGGAGTAACTGAGCTTGGAGCTATAGCTACAAGAGAAAAAGTCCAAGGTGTCCTTGGAATGCAAAAGGGGCCAGCTTGACCTAGATTAAAGGCCAAAGAGGACTCCCTGGGGAAGTGACATTTCAGCTGAGGCTTCAAGGATGAAAAGAAGAAACCTTGGCAAAGAAAGAGAAAAGGGGGATTCTAGGTGGAAGAACCAGCATCTGCAAGTTTCTGATCTGAGAAAAATTTGTGGACCTGGGAAGCTGCCAGAAGGGCTGGATCTTGGGGTGAGGGGAGTACAGGGCAGGAGAAACACAGGGAGGTCTGGAGGTCTTCGAGACAACCCTGGGATTGGTGTCCTCAAAGGGAGATGTGGGGCCGGAAATTCTGCAGGGGGCAGGGAGCACAAATTCAGAAAGGCTCTGTAGACCCACAGAGGGAGGTCAGGTGGAACACTGGTGCTTCAGAATTAATCTTGACCTATTTCACAATATTGCTGAGAGTCTATTATGTAAGAGAGTATGGGTTAGTGACTAAGAAGACAGGCGCTCACAGCTTTAACTGGAGCCTGGAAATTCTCACTACAGGAGGGCAGGGCTTGGAACTTCATATGAGCAACTGCAATGCCTTTCCCATGGGTCTGAGCATCCTGTGGATCCTAGGACTCAACCTGCAGTTAGAGAGCTCTGTCAACTGCAGGTAGTAGAAAACTGGGATCTCAGAAAAGGGGATTTATTGGTGTCTGTGTGTGAACAGCCCAGAGGAAGACCTTCAGGTGTGGCTTGACCTAAAGGCTCAAGTGATGCCACCAGGATCCAGTTTCTCTCTCTCCACTTAGCTCTACTTCCTTGTGGCTCCACGGTATAGCTCCTTAATCAAAAATGATGTTAGCTCTGCATTCCATTCTTCATCACCTCCAAACAGCATCAGAAAAGATGCTCCAGGCTCTTCTCATAGACCTCAAGTCAAGCAACAAACTCCAACTGGGCGTGTACCTAGACCAACCAGCGGCCAGGGAGATAGGAGGTGCTAGTCAACTGAACTTAGGTCACCTGCTCCACTGTGGCATCCATGGGATGGGGTCGTTCAAAGTTCAGAGCATGAGTGTGGGTAAGGGGTGGGGCTCCTGGGGCACATAAAATGAGGAGGTAATAAAGAGGGATGAGAAAAGCCACCATGTACATCACATGGAGGGGCCTGCCATGCCCTCAAGGTGAGAACCTTCTGGGCCTTCCTGAGCAGTGGGAAGTTGTTTCAAATTATTTGAGATAAGGGTGATTTCACCAAAGGTCCAGGCAAGGAGTCCGTCGGGAAGACAAGGGAATGAGTTGGGGAGAGGTACAGTCACCAGAAATCAGGGAGCTGGGGCAAAGCAGGGGGCTGTTTGCAAGCACCGAGCTCTGAGTGCACCGACACGCTGAGGACCCCACGGGCCACAGGGGAGTGCGGACACTGGCCCAGGCTGCAGGGAGGGGCACACGTGCGCCACCCACCTCCCCCCACTCCACTTATCTGCGTGGGGAGTTTCTCTTCACTGCCTGCCAGTATACAGGGGTCTCCTGTGGATCTGAACTATCTGAGGGTCTGGGTCTCCCTCTGGGGGTGCTGTGGGCTGATGGAGCAAACACACACAAGTGCAAACACCATCCATCACCTACAGGGCAGGTGCTACAACATGGTCCCTGGGGACCCAAGGGCTCCCTTCCGCACCACCCAGCACCAGACTCATGAACCTGACATTTGCCGAGCAGCAGCTGCACCCCCAGACCTCCTTCCATTCTGGGCACCTGCCTTTTTTAACAGTCCCCTCCTTCCCAAACCTCTGTGCTCTCAGGGCGACCAGATGTCCTGGCTGGCTTGCAGCCTTGGTTTATGTCTGTATCCCTGTGTAATTACCATGGTGCCCCTTTCATTCTCCAAGTGTCCTGGTTTGGATGATAAATTACAGTCACTCTGTACTTTACTCCAAAATCCCTGTGCACATCCTCTCTCACAACAACCCTGCTGGTCCTGAGAGCTGTCCAAACCTGAATCCAGATTGTCAGCAGCCAAAAAAATCCATTCCCTCCCCACGAGTGCAAAGGAGTCTCAGTGCTGCACAACTGCAGACACCAGCCTCTCCGGGTCTGTTTACATCCAAGCTTTGGGAAGGGGACCCTCCTGTCGGGACAGGTAGCCTGATGACTTTTAAAGGTACAAAGAAAAGAGATTCCATATCAAAACAGTCTCAGTCCCATAGGGTTTCCTGCCTCCACCATCTCCACGTTTCGTCCCCATTTGTCCCCACAGTAAACCCCCTGTTTTAAGGTAACTCGCGTGGGTCTCTTTTTTTCCTGCAACAAAAAAGAGGTGTGCCGAAAATAGGCCAGGGCCTGTGGCCAAATCTGGATGAGAAACTGGGTCAGGCAGGGGAGGGAGCAGCAGGCTGGGATCCTGGAGGGTGGGGGGGAGACGCCTCCTGCGGATAGGGCACATCTCCATGCCCGCCCCGAGACACACGAGCGACAGCCCTCGTCTTTTAATTTAAGCCTCTTACTGCCCAAGGAGGTAGGTACTGTTACCTACAGTTTACAGGGGAAGAAACCGAGGGTCACAGAGTCTGGATCTGGGGCTTTCATCTCAGTCTTCTGACTCCAACGTCTGTATTCGGGGCACACGACCGACTTCCAGACTCCCAGAGGGTGGCTCGAGCCTCAGCCATCTGGCGTTTAGAAGTTCAATCTCGCCTGGCCCAAGCTTGGGATCTTTGGCACAAGCATGTCTGCAGTTTCCTCTGCCACTTTTTTTAAGTGAATTTAAGCAGGGAGAAATAGATCACTGGGAAAGGGGGAGACTTTTAGCTTGCTTCAGGCACGGCCTGATCCAGGGGCTCCCGTGATCTCCTCCCATGTGTCTGGCAGGCAACTCTCTCTTTTCTCCCCTCTGTGTGTTGACCTCTCTTCAGCCCCAAGCCTCATCCCTATGGCTCGAAGTCCAAAAGGGAAAAGCACTCTCTCATCTTCTCTCTCCTCCCTGCTACCCCACCCTTCTCTGTTTCTATCTCTGCCTGTCTCTCGTCATGGATACAGGATTTGGATTGGCTCTGCTTGAATCACATGTCCACCTCAGGACCAATCACACGGCCCAAGAAGATGCAGCCATGGTGTAGGATAGGCTCAGGCCCCTGATAGACTTTCCTGAGTGGTGAGGAAGGTGGAGGACTGTGATTAATAGCCTCTAGGTACCACAAGTAGAGAAGGCAATGGCACCCACTCCAGTACTCTTGCCTGGAAAATGCCATGGATGGAGGAGCCTGGTGAGCTACAGTCCATGGGGTCGCTAAGAGTTGGAGATGACTGAGCGACTTCACTTTGAGTTTTCACTTTCATGCATTGGAGAAGGAAATGGCAACCCACTCCAGTATTCTTGCCTGGAGAATCCCAGGGACGGGGGAGCCTGGTGGGCTGCCGTCTATGGGGTCATACAGAGTCGGACACGACTGAGGTGACTTAGCAGTAGTAGTAGTGGGCACCACAAGAAGTGGGGGAGGCATGGGTCGGTCAAGGAAAGGATGCTGGTGGTCAAAGAGAATACATCTACCACCCCTAGAAGAGTATGTTACAGGGATAACTGGTTTAAATTTTTTAATGTACTTTTCAATTTTGTTTCCCTGAGTACAGCTTTGGATCTGCACAGCCCTAGGCATCCATTAGTCTGGGGGAGATTAGAGCTTATTTCAGAAAATAAAAAGAGAAAAACAGAACAGAGGTGATATGCAGCTTTTGACATTCAACATGATGTGACTGTGCAGACCATAGCCCCAAGGAAAGATTCTCCCAGGTTCCTCAGCTTTTCTTACTGCTGTTTAGCCACTCAGTTGTGTCCAACTCTTTCGCAACCTCATGGACTGTAGCCTGCCAGGCTCCTCACTCCATGGGATTTCCCAGGCAAGAATACAGGTTGCCATTTCCTTCTGCAGGAGATCTTCCTGCATCAATCCTGCATCTCTGGCATTGCAGGTGGATGCCACAGAGGGAAGCTTCCCACCAAGGAAGCTCTCCTCATCTTTTAGCTTATCAATGACTATGCCAGGCGATTTAGACCATAGAGGTAGAGCATCTCCTCCACCTACTCAGAGCCAGTGACCAACTCTAGAGCGAGGATGTGGTGGAGAAATAGGAGCACTGCCGGCCCATTTTCTGGCCTCAGGATTGTGGGAGGAAGTACGGGCAAAGCGGGAAATCCTGCTCCCTGGAAGCTGCTCTACGACAGGCATCAGTGATTGTCATTTCTGAGGGCTTTCTGTCGCCCAAGAACTGTGCAAGAGCTCATCCATTCTGTAAATATCCCTATGAAAAAAGCATTTCTATCGATCAGGATTCTTGATTACAAGCAAGACCTATCAACTCCAGTGGGTTTAAAACAGGAAGGCATTCAGTGATGACTTGGACACCACGATGGTTCACTGATGTGCCAACTGCTGAACTGGGCTACAGGTGCCCAGCTTCTTGGTCAAACTTTCTTCTGTGTCTGTGAGAGTGGTTTTTAGATGAGATTAACACATCCCTCAGTAGACTGGGTAATGCATATTGCCCTCCCTGATGTGAGTGGCTCTTATCCAATCCCCTAAAGGTCCGAATAGAATAAAATGGCTTACCCTCCCATAAGTAAGAGGTGACCTGACTGCCTTGAACTGAGATGCTGGTCTTTTCTCTTTGGGCTCAAACTAAAGCAGCAGCTCTTCTTGTGTCTTGTGTCCACTGGCTTTTTGGACTAGGACTTATACCATCATCTCCTCTCATCTATAGCTTGCAGGCTACATATCTTGAGTCTGCTCAGCCTCCATAATCATTATGTGCTAATTTCTTATATTAAATTTCTCTACATATCTATAGATATATCATAAATAGGATACATATGTATATATATGTGTACTTATTGGTTCTGTTTCTCTTGAGGACTTTGATTAATGTAGACATCTGGGGCAAATTCTGGGTAGGCTTCAGGTAGGGCTGGATCCAGGACCTTAGACAACAGCAGGAGGCTCTTTCGTCCCTTCCAGGCCTTAGACAAGATCTCTTCACGTGGTACATGTGATGACTGACACTGGCAACCCAAGCAGCTCATGTCCTTCTAAACCTACGACTTTAAGAAAGAAAGAACATTTCTCTATGGCCATCCAACTGAACTCACTTGGGTCTTATGTCTGCTCCTGAGTGGTGGCCAAGGGGGTGTGCTGCAGTGGCAGGGCACCAGGACGGACAGGAAGCAGGGAGTAGGAGAGGAGTCCTACAGAGCAAAGCTGGTCAGACCATGACTACCGGTCAAACAAGCGCAGTTATCACGTCCATCTTACAGATGAGGAAGCTGTTTAAGTGACTGGCCTCTTGGAAGACTCAGGTCCAGCAACGTCATTGCTAGGATTCAAACGCAAGTCTGTCTGTGGACTCTCAACCCCTGGACTTCACTGCCTCTTGCCCGTCAGTCCTACCATGAAGCCAAAGTCTTCCACCAGCCCAACCCTTGTTCCATGCCCACCCTGTACCTGGCACACAGCAGGATATGCTGTGAGTATCTTCCTTGCAGCTGGATGGACCCGTCAGTGCTTTGCCTCGGCGGCCCCATCAGACCTTTGTTGGAATTGTTCTCCCCGTTCAGCTCCAAGGAGGGACTGAGTGAGACGCTGAGTCTGCCACAGGGTTGGCATCAGTCCCCCGCAGCTGTCCCCATCCTCTGATACATTTTCATTCCCTTTGAGCACAGCCCAATTTGGGCATCTCAAGAACAGATGTTTCTTAACAACCACAGTTTTACCAAGAGTATTTTTGGTCCCTTAATCTTGGTAAATTGTTGGGATTTTGCTGGTTCTCTGGGGAGCAGACAAAACAGCTTCCATCTCCGCCTCGTTTAAAATGACAGCAAGAGGCTGGCATCATGATTAGGTAACTGCATTCGTTTGCTGCTGCTGCATATTGAATTGCTTCAGGACTTGGAGGCCTCAGATGATAAAAACATGTATTGTCTTGTAGTTTCTGCAGATCATGGATTCAGGAGTGCCTTAGCTGGGTGCTTCTGACGCAGGGTCTCTCTCGTGCAGTTGCCATTGGGATGTCAGTAGGCTGTAGTCATCAGAAGGCTGGACTGGGGCTGGAGGCCCTGCTCCCAGGAAGACCCACTCCCACAGCTGCTGGCTGGAGTCCTGAGGGCCTCAGCACCTGTCTCTCTGCAAGGCTGCTCGGGTGTCCTCCCAATGTGGCAGCTAGATTCACCAGAGTGATGATCCTCAAATGGGCAAGGAGGGAGGGCTCGCGTCCTGGCCTTGGAAATGACACCTGGCACTTTTGTCTTGTTCTGTTTGTTAGAAGCAAGTTAGGAGGTCCAGCCCACATGCAAGAGATCCCCTTTAAAATACATTTATTTGAGGCTGGGTCTTTGCTGTTGCCCTTGGGCTTTTCTCTAGTTGCAGAGAGCTAGGGCGTGTGAGCTCAGTAGTTGCGGTGCACAGGGCTCGCTGCCCCACAGCATGTGGGCATCTTTCCGGGCCAGGGCTCAAACTCGGGTCCCCTGCACTGGCAGGTGGATTCTAACCACTAGACTAGGGAAGTCCAAGGGCTCTACCTTTTGAAAGGAGTATCAAAGAGTGGATGCGTTTTTCCCCAGCACAGGCACTGCTCTAGGGCACAACATGGGCCCCAGTTCTTTTCCTGCTACCTGTGTTCCTGCTCTTCCCCGGGGACCTTGCAGATCTTTGGACTCGGTCTTGTGATTTTCTTGGATGAACAGAATGAGGCAGGAGGAACTGTGTGCTGGATCTGAGCCTGGATTCCAGGAGACTTCTCAGGTTCTGCTTCCCTTCTTGTGCTCCTGCGGTGGCCAGGAGATGGAAGGTGTCCAAGCCATCCCACTGATGCCAGGAGAGGATGAGACCATCATGGGTGGAGCAGATCAAACCCCCAGCGGAGCCCAGCCAGGCTCAACCAACCCAAATTAGACACCTGGGCTAAATACTGTTCCATGGTACTGAGATCTTGTGGTCATTTGTTACATAGTATTTCAGTGGCTGCCTGAACTTAACTGATTAAGTATGTGGGCTTGGGAATCAGCCAGTCTTGAGTTCATAGGTCAGGGCCACTACTCACCAGGTGTGTGGCCTTGGCCAAATCACTTCATGCTTTGGAGACTCAGTGACCTCATCTAGAAAATGGGACCATAATGCCACCTCCCAAATGGGAGTTTTTGTGATGATTTAAATCGTGTCTATAAAGTGTTTCCAAATTGTGCTGCTGGAGAAGACGCTTGAGAGTCCCTTGGACAGCAAGGAGTTCAAACCAGTCCATCCCAAAGGAAATCAACCTTGAATATTCATTGGTAGGACCGATGCTAAAGCTGAAGCTCCAATCCTTTGGCCACCTGATGCAAAGAGCCGGTTCACTGGGAAAGACCCTGATGCTGGGAAAGACTGAGGGCAGGAGAAGAGGATGAAAGACGATGAGATGGATGGATGGCATCACCAACTAAATGGACCTGAGTTTAGCAAACTCCAAGAGATACTGAAGGACAAGGAAGCCTGGTGTGCTGAAGTTCATGGGGTCTCAGAGTCGGGCATGACTTAGTGAATGAGCAACAGCAATGAACTGCTCAGAGCAGTGGCCAGCACAGCTGTGACTACTGCTGGCAAAACACTCTGGGCCTATCGTCCCAGCACTTGAGTGCAGCCAAAGGCAGGATCCGACTCTCCGGCTCAGGCACCCACTGTAGCTCCCTAGCCCCACATTCTCCAGTGTGAGCGCAAGACTTCCTTCCTCGTCCTCCCATGCTCACCGGCCGCTCACCATCACTCTCTTACCCAACGGCCAGGACTAATGCCTGCTGCACATTCTGGATCCAGAACTCCAACCCTGCCCCTCCTTAAGAGTGGATGCGTTTTTCCCCAGCACAGGCACTGCTCTAGGGCACAACATGGGCCCCAGTTCTTTTCCTGCTACCTGTGTTCCTGCTCTTCCCCGGGGACCTTGCAGATCTTTGGACTCGGTCTTGTGATTTTCTTGGATGAACAGAATGAGGCAGGAGGAACTGTGTGCTGGATCTGAGCCTGGATTCCAGGAGACTTCTCAGGTTCTGCTTCCCTTCTTGTGCTCCTGCGGTGGCCAGGAGATGGAAGGTGTCCAAGCCATCCCACTGATGCCAGGAGAGGATGAGACCATCATGGGTGGAGCAGATCAAACCCCCAGCGGAGCCCAGCCAGGCTCAACCAACCCAAATTAGACACCTGGGCTAAATACTGTTCCATGGTACTGAGATCTTGTGGTCATTTGTTACATAGTATTTCAGTGGCTGCCTGAACTTAACTGATTAAGTATGTGGGCTTGGGAATCAGCCAGTCTTGAGTTCATAGGTCAGGGCCACTACTCACCAGGTGTGTGGCCTTGGCCAAATCACTTCATGCTTTGGAGACTCAGTGACCTCATCTAGAAAATGGGACCATAATGCCACCTCCCAAATGGGAGTTTTTGTGATGATTTAAATCGTGTCTATAAAGTGTTTCCAAATTGTGCTGCTGGAGAAGACGCTTGAGAGTCCCTTGGACAGCAAGGAGTTCAAACCAGTCCATCCCAAAGGAAATCAACCTTGAATATTCATTGGTAGGACCGATGCTAAAGCTGAAGCTCCAATCCTTTGGCCACCTGCTGCAAAGAGCCGGTTCACTGGGAAAGACCCTGATGCTGGGAAAGACTGAGGGCAGGAGAAGAGGATGAAAGACGATGAGATGGATGGATGGCATCACCAACTAAATGGACCTGAGTTTGAGCAAACTCCAAGAGATACTGAAGGACAAGGAAGCCTGGTGTGCTGAAGTTCATGGGGTCTCAGAGTCGGGCATGACTTAGTGAATGAGCAACAGCAATGAACTGCTCAGAGCAGTGGCCAGCACAGCTGTGACTACTGCTGGCAAAACACTCTGGGCCTATCGTCCCAGCACTTGAGTGCAGCCAAAGGCAGGATCCGACTCTCCGGCTCAGGCACCCACTGTAGCTCCCTAGCCCCACATTCTCCAGTGTGAGCGCAAGACTTCCTTCCTCGTCCTCCCATGCTCACCGGCCGCTCACCATCACTCTCTTACCCAACGGCCAGGACTAATGCCTGCTGCACATTCTGGATCCAGAACTCCAACCCTGCCCCTCCTGTGAGCTTCCCTCGACACCAGGCCACCTCTATGTCCTTGCGCAGCTCCCGTGTGCCTGCCAGCCAGTCCTGAAACTCCTAGGCCGTACAGGAGGTGACAGCACAGGCTCTGGAATCAACTATATTGGGCTCTGAGTTCCAGAGTGAACTCTGGGTGACCTGGAGAAGAGACTACACCTCTTTCTGCTCTATTTCATTTGCAAAAGTGGGGATTATCAGGACACTAACCTTATGAGGTAGCTGTGGGGATTATATCCTTTCAGACATGCAGAATCATGTCCCTACAACTGGCATATTTCAAGTGTAAATACTAGTAGTTAACTTTTCAAATTACGATTTTCTTTGGATATATGCTCTGGAGTGGGACTGCAGGATCAAACGGTAGCTCTATTTTTCATTTTTTAAGGAACCTTCATACTGTTCTCCACAGTGGCTGTACTGATTTACATTCCCACCAACACTGTAGGAGGGGTCCCTTCTCTCTGTATAGCATTTATTATGCGTAGACTTTTTATTGATGGCCATTCTGACTGGTGTGATGTGAAGGATACATGCAGCCCAATATTCACACAGCATTATTCACAATAGCCAAGATGTGAAAGCAACCTACATGTCTATCGACAGAGGAATGGATAAAGAAGAGGTGGTATGGATATGCAATGGATGTTACTCAGCCATAAGAAGAATGAAATGATGCCATTTGCAGCAATACAGATGGACCTAGAGATTATCATGCTAAGTGAACTCAGAGAAAGACAGATATCATATGATATCACTTATATGTGGAATCTTAAAAAAAAAAACCAATACAAATGAATTTACATACAAATCAGAAACAGAACCACAGACATAAAAAGAACAAACTTATAGTTAGCAAAGGGAAAGAGTAATGGAGGGACAAATTAGTAGGAGTTTTGGGGCTTAACATATACACACTATGATATATGAAATAGATAACCAACAAGGACCCACTATATAGCACAGAGAACTATACTCAAAACTTTGTAATAACCTACAACAGAAAAATACTCAAAAAAGAACACATAACTATATATATACATATACACAGACACACACACATATATATGAAAGAGGAGAGCAAAAAAGTTGGCTTAAAGCTCAACATTTAGAAAACGAAGATCATTGCATCCGGTCCCATCACTCTATGGGAAATAGATGGGGAAACAGTGGAAACAGTGTCAGACTTTATTTTGGGGGGCTCCAAAATCACTGCAAATGGTGACTGCAGCCATGAAATTAAAAGACGCTTACTCCTTGGAAGAAAAGTTATGACCAACCTAGATAGCATATTCAAAAGCAGAGACATGACTTTGCTGACTAGGGTCCATCTAGTTAAGGCTATGGTTTTTCCAGTGGTCATGTATGGATGTGAGAGTTGGACTGTGAAGAAGGCTGAGCGCTGAAGAATTGATGCTTTTGAACTGTGGCGTTGGAGAAGACTCTTGAGAGTCCCTTGGACTGCAAGGAGTCCAACCAGTCCATTCTGAAGGAGATCAGCCCTGGGATTTCTTTGGAAGGAATGATGCTGTAGCTGAAACTCCAGTACTTTGGCCACCTCATGCGAAGAGTTGACTCATTGGAAAAGACTCTGATGCTGGGAGGGATTGGGGGCAGGAGGAGAAGGGGACGACCAAGGATGAGATGGCTGGATGGCATCACGGACTCGATGAACGTGAGTCTGAGTGAACTCCGGGAGATGGTGATGGACAGGGAGGCCTGGCGTGCTGCGATTCATGGGGTCACAAAGAGCACGACTGAGCAACGGAACTGAACTGAACTGAATCACTTTGTGTACAGCTGAAACTAACAAAACACTGTGAACCAACTTTACTTCAGTTAAAACAATAGTCAGCTTACGACTATTGTTGGTAACAGTGGCTTCTCCGTCTGTGAATGAAGGGCTAGATTTACCCTGTGTGCACTCGAGAGACTGACACTGGAGGCAGAGGCTGAAGGGCTCCGCCGAGCAGGGGCGGGGGGCCCCAAGACAGAAGTCCGGCCCAGCCACAGAGCAGCACCCCCTCTGCTCTGCCGTCCCCAGGGCACCCACTCTCTGATGGCTTTTCTCCTCTGTGCTCCGGTTCCTTTTGTATATTTTAAACCCCACTTCTCGGCTCCCAGCCCCAGGCAGCTAGAGGGAAGCAATTTGAGGGGGAAATTCCTTTAACTGTGAAGACACACCGCGAACCAGGCCAACTCTGCAAGATGAAAGCCCAGCAGTGGGGATCAACAGAGGGGCAGCCTCCTGGGGCCACAGGGGGAGCTTTCAACCTCCCCCTCCTTTATGGTCTTTTCTGAAGAGCTTGTTTTGATTCTGTGGTTGCCACGATACAGGTGACGTTTCTGAGAGGCCATGTGGAGGACTCTTTGTATCAGTTCCACTGTGTGGCAAGAACACAGAGGGTGGCCAAGCTACAGGTCTAGGCTGGGGGTGAGCGAGGGAAGGCGGAGAGGGGCATCCAGGGATCTCAGGAGGAGGCGGGAGGGCCCTGGAGATCTACAGTAACAGCCACAGGGACCCAACGCAGGGGCGCTGCCTGAAGAACAGCCATTCATTCTGACATGCTGTGTGACTTACAGCAAGATTCTCTACCTCTCTGAGCTTCAGTCTCTGTCAAAAGGAAAATAACATGTGCCTAAACAACCTGGCAAGGGTGACAAAATGGAAGTGATGAAAACAAAAGTGGAGCTTTGCTGAGCTGTCTATTGTACAGCATGCATCGTCTCATGTAATCTTTATGACAGCTCGTTTTATTGGTGACAAAGAAGAGACCCAGAGAAGTTGACTGACTTGTCTCAAGTCACACAGCCTGGAGGAGGAAGCTGTTACATAACTCCATTCACACTTTGTCCTAAGCTCTGTTTCCAACAGCATGCAATTTCAAACACTTACATGACACCACCCTGCTCCAAGAGCTTCGCCAATTATTAATTCAAATTATTATATCAGTCATTCACAACACCCCTGTAAGGTAGGTACTGCTATTATGCCTATTTTATGAATAAGGAAATGAGGGTTATTTAGGCTCAGTTGCAGTGTTCTTGCTCTCAGCACAAAGAGCCATAGGGCCACTCCAAGAGAGGTAAATGCAGCTCAGTTTATAGTAACACCAGATCAGAGGAACATCAATCGATACCCATCAATACTGGATGGGATGAGTGACTTGTATTATGTCTGTACCATGGAACATTCCCTACCTGCTAAGAAGCATGGTATAAATCTACTACCTGTTAACATCATGAATAAGTCTCAGAAGCACGACATTGAGAGGAGAATTTAAGTCATGAAAGTGTACACTGGATATAATGTTCATGTCAAGTCTGGAAACTAGACTAAGCATAGTTTATGAAGAGTCGCACAGGGAGTAAAAGTCAAAAACGAAATTAGGAGACAAGTGGTTACCGTGAGGCAAAAGCGGGAAAGGGGATGGAGCCAGGAGGACGCTGCTGTGCCATATGGCGTGCATGTGCCCAGCCGCTCAGTCGGGTCCAACTCTCTGCAGCTCCAAGGACCTGCAGAGCCCATCAGGCTCCTCTGTCCATGGAATTTTCCAGGCAAGAATACTGGAGTGGATTGCCATTTCCTTCTCCAGGGGATCTTCCCCACTCAGGGACTGAACCCTGGTCTCCTGCATTGTAGGCAGACTCTTTATTGACTGAGCCACCAGGGAAGCCCACTGTACCATATTAATAAATTTTATTTCTCATTTAAAATGTCGGAAGAAACAAACAAAAGTGGTTTGAAAAGTTTGACAGCCCTGGACCACACAGAACACTGCAAGTAGATGGCATGACGCCTAAGGGCCCCTCACAAGGAGCGGGTGCACCGATGTTTCACTCCATCCTTCACCCGCACCCCAACAAGGCAGGCAGCTGCCCGCTCCCGTCAGCCCAGTCTCTCCCTGTTTTCCCCAGCTTCGTAACAGCCAGAGAAGTGCTCTCTACTGCCAGTCGAGGACCAAGTCACTCCCGTGCTCAGAGCCCCTCAAGGCCCTCCAAGGGCCATCTAGGGAAAGTTTGAAGGGCTGCCCCCAAAAGGTGGGAAGACGGTCACTCCCTCCTCCCCTCTTGTCATGGTTGTGTGTCTGTTCACAACTCACTTGTAAAATCGAAGGTAAACTTCAGCCCTTTTCATTGAAAACCAGATCACAGTTACCTTTTGTTTGGATAAAACAAAAGGACGCAATGGCCCTGTCCTCTCATTTAGCCCTCAGATTTCCCTCAGTTTCATCTGCACCTATTGCCCTCCCTACTCTCCTCCCCTCCAGGCTTCAAGACCAGAAGATGGCAGGCAGCAAACACGCCCAGACTCCTTCCACTGCCTCTTCCCAGAATCACCAGAAAGGTGCAAGAAGGTTGAGCGTGTGCATGTATGTGCACGCGGGCAGCCGCGTGTGCGTGCGTGTGTGATGCAGGCACAGGTGCCCACACACAGTACCCATTAAAAAATAAAACTCTAAAATTCTTTTCCTGTTTATGACTCCATATCTGTTTTTAATAGAGGTGCTATGTACAATATATGTCAAATATATATCTATGTACATATTAAATGCCGAGACATTTCAGCATATGTATTTTAGACACCCAAGGCTCTCTGCTTGCCAGTACCAAAGCCCCTGCCTCCAGACCTCAGTTTTCCCATCTGTGAGGTGGCAGACTTGCTGCCCCCCGCCCTACCACTTGCAGCTCTGGCAGTTTATCTGAATCTATCTCATACACGGCAAGGAGAAAACACCTGCTGTGCATGCTGCTGCTCCCGCTAAGTCGCTCAGTCATGTCCGACCCTGTGCGACCCCCTGGACTGCGACCCCCTGGAGCCACCAGGCTCCTCCATCCTTGGGGTTTTCCAGGCAAGAGTGCTGGAGTGGGCGCCACTGCCTTCTCCCCTACTGTGCATAGGCTGTCCTAACTGCTGCCCTCCCTGTCTGCACCCTGGCCTAAAATCCCATCCTCCATGACCCCATCCACTATTCTCTTTAAAAATATACTTCCCATCCCCCAGGATAAGTAGCCCTAGTTCTTAGCGTGGGGTGTCTGCACCCCCAGGAGATAGCTGGCTGTTTGGAGTTACAACTCGAGGGTGTTACTGACACCTACTGGACAGAGGCAAGCGATGCAGCTAAACAACCTGTAATGCATAGGACAGTCCCACGCTCAGTAGCTCAGTCTTGTCCAGCTCCTTGTGGGCCCCCAGACTCTGGCCCATCACACTCCTTGGCCAGTGGAATTTTCCAGGCAAGAATACCAGAATGAGGTACCATTTCCTACTCCAGGAGATCTTCCCAACCCAGGGATCGAACCTGCATCTCAGATTCATTACCACAGAGCCACCCTCAGTCGGTCCTGGGACCCACATCAGGAGAGCTAAGGTTCAGAGGGCTGCCCTAGACTGAAGGCAGTGGTTGAATATTTTTTTTATACTCTCTAGACTAGGGGGTCCCCAACCTCCAGGGTCCCTGATGATTTGAGGTGGAGCTGATGCAACCATAATACAAATAAAACACAATAAATGTAATGCACTTGAATCATCCTGAAACCATCCCCCGCTCCCCTAGTCAATGGAAAATTGTATTCCATGAAACCGGTCTCTGGTGCCAGAAAGTTTAGGGGCCGTTGCTCTAGATCGAGAAGGCTGGGATGACATCAGAGGAGGAGAGAGAACAGAAAGTTTAAAAGAGACAGACACCTTTGTTTCTGAGCAGCTAGGCACTGGGCCTGGACTCTTCACTTCGGATGACCTGTCACTGAACAAGTCACAAGCATTCTGTTTTCAGATAAGAACGTTAAGGCCACAGAGCTGCGAAGAGGCAGGGCTCAGTCTCACCCTCTGATGGGTTCTGGAGTCTGTGCTCTGGAAGAACTCGTGGGGGATGGTCATTACTTCAAGGAGGAGGGGAAGGAGGGATCCTTCCCAGCTCAGGGAGCAAGACGAGCTTTGCACCCCACTGCCTGATCTTCCTAGACTGCCAGTCTTCACCTGGACAGGACCAGTTTTAAGAAGGCTGTCTTCTTGGCCACGCCTGACCTCTGGGCAGGGCCATCCATTCTTTCCTTCCCCTCTTCCTTCCTGCATTCAGTACCTATCAAGCTTCAACTGTGTGTGGGCTCTCTGAGTAGAGAATGCAACTCTGGCCTCCTCCTTGCTCTCAGGGGAGACTTCAGTCTAGGATGGAATGGAAATGAAGTAAGGAATCAAAGTAAGGTAAAACCACGTCGTGCTCAGGCCCTCGGAAGATAGATGAGGGACTTCCCCAGCAGCACAGAGAATAAGAATCTGCCTGCCAAAGCAGGAGATATGAGTTCGATCCCTGGTCTGGGAAGATCCCACAGGCCATGGAGCAATTAAGTGTGTGAGCCACAGCTACTGAAGCCCACGCTCTAGAGCCTGGGCTCCTCAACAAGAGAAGCCACCACAGTAAGAAGCCCACACACCATAACAAACAGCAATCCCCGCTCACCACAAGGGCAGAAAGCCCAGCAGAGCCAAAACCCAGCGCAGCCAAAAATAAAGATAAATAATTTTTAAATTAAAACAAAAACAGAGGAGAAAACAGTGTTCTGTCATGATTAGGGTCTTTATCCGAAGGGCAACAGGGGCCACGGCAGGTATAAGCAGGAGAGTGCCACGACTGGGTCTGCATTTTTGAGTGGATTCCCTCTGACTGCTGTGTGGAGATGGGGCTGACCCCGCAAAAGGAACGCAGAGGGCCCTGTGAGGAGGCTGTTGGGATTGTGTGACAGGAGAGGATGCGCTTGGATCTTGGAATTAGTGAGTAGTTGGTGCACTTAACAGAAATTCAAGAGGTCAAAGGGTGACGGAAATTCAGGAGACCAACCCTGGCACATCACATACCTGTTTCGTTTCCAGCGTCTCCTCAGGGCAGTTCTGCCAAAGCTTCCTGATGCGCAGGTCCAAAGCCCATCAACGCCCCCCCTCCTGACGGGACCAAACGTTTGCTTTTAGGAGGACATTGCTGCGGCTCTGAGGTGGGCCTGCCCTCCAGCCCAGGCTCCTGGCACGGCCTGTCCAGAGGGGCCGCGTGAAAGGGCAGCCCAGCCCCATCAGCCGGCATCAAAGGCCCCAGTGAGGAGGAGGCGTGGGAAGGGCTATTTTAGGCTCCTTATTTTTAAAGCCAGGGTCAGGGTGCTCCGTGCCTTAGCATCTCCAGGACTGGAAGCTTCCATGGGCAACCCCTGACCTCCCACCTGCCCAACCCCAGAGAGAGACAGGAATGGCTGCAGGGCTGCACAGTGACCGCGGGCAGCCGGAAAAGGGTCCCTCAGAATGGCTGGTGAGGGGTTCGGAGCATGGAAGTTCAAAGACAGCCAGAGTCCTGGGTTCCGACACCAGCTTTTTCACTTTCTCTGGCTTTTAAGAGTGGCCTTGGGCAAGTCATTCTCTCCTCCGCGACGCTGTTGCTCCTCTGTAAAACAGGAACCACCCACGGGTTGCTATAGGTCAGAGTTAGTCACCTGACCTATAACAACCTGTAGCTGCCCTGCATGCTGTGACTGACGGGATGTGTTTCCAATCAGAGCTCGGGGGCGGGGAGCCCTGAGGATGATGCTCTGCTGCCACCTGGTGCCTGAAAGGGGAAGTGGCTCCTGGAGGCTGGAAAGGAGAAGCCGCGCAGGCTCTCTGGAGACCAGAGGATGAAGGGAGAGGTCCACGCGGAAGGACGGGAGGTGGGAGGACAGAGCACAGCCCCCTTGTGACAGACGGACCAAGAGGGGGAGGAGGGTGAAGGGGAAAGACAGGGATTGAATGGGGAGATAGAGATAAAGAGAAAAAAAAAAAACAGACGGAGGGTTAAAAGACAAAGAGGCAGAGGCACCAGCAGAAATAAATACAAGTCCCAAGAGAGGAGAGAGGGAGAGAGAGGGACTTCCCTGGTGGCCCAGTGGCCAAGACCCTATTTCCGAATAAAGTCGCATTCTGAGGTGGTATCAGGGGTTAGGGCTTCAACATATGAACTTTGAGGGGGGAAACGATTCAACTCACACCATAATACCACCACCACCACCAGCTACTTTCTTCCCCGCCGGAGAGTAACTGCCTGCTGCAGAGGCTGTGTCTGCCTTCCTTTGTAGCTCCTACCCTGCCCATTATGGGAACAAAACAGGTATTCGGTGACTGTTGGCTGAAGAATGAACGAACAAATCGAAGCCGGCAACATTTATTAGTTCCCACCTTCATAGTAATTAATCTCTTTAGCTCATTCAATAGGGTTTCCCATTTTTCTAGATTTGAGGAAATGATTTTATATGGATATATAAAGGGGCAAGTTTATCGAAAATGTCCTTGAAGAAGAAGGATGATTTAGGGCAAAAGGTAGGCCAGGACTGAGCACGCACACACACATATGCACAAGCACGCTGCAAGATTTATTACACAGCAGTGGTTATTAACATAATACGGCCAGAATACAGAGATACACAAAGAGAACAGGACAGGAGGAAAAGAGCCCATAACTAGACCCCCTGCATATGTGACGATTTACTATGGGACAAAGAGGCAACTTTGCACCACAGTGAAGAGAAAATGGACTTCTCAATAAATTACAACAGGACAATAGTGATCCAAAGTGGGAGGGAAAGAAATCAAAAGTGAAAAATTAGGTCCCTGCCACATACTATACACAAAAATCAACTCCGGGACAATTGAGAGCTTAAATGGGAAAACTTTAAAACTTGTAGGGAAAAAGTTTGGAGAATATATTCACGACAAATGAGGCAAGTATGTCTTAAAAAAGACACGGCAGACATGGCAGATACAAACCATAAAGACGCAGAGTGATGTTAAATCACATCAAAATTTAAAACTACTACATCAAAAGACAGCAAAGACAAAGGGAAAAGCAGCTGCTCTCTGGGAGTGGGTATTCGTAATACCAAAGACCAACCAGTGTTTAACATTTATATAGAGAACACCTGGATTATCTCATCATTCTTGCTATTACCTTGTTGAAAGTGAAAGTGAAGTTGCTCAGTCATGTCTGACTCTTTGCGATCCCATGGACTGTAGCCTACCAGGCTCCTCTGTCCATGGGATTTTCTAGGCAATAGTACTGGAGTGGATTGCCATTTCCTTCTCCAATTACCCTGTTAGGGAGACACTATTTTTTCACTATTTTTCCAAGTAGGAAGGCTCTGAGGTCCCCTGACTGGGCAGGGCTCCAGAATAGCCAATTGAATCCAGACTCTTAAGATGCAGGAACCCAGCCCTCAGTTGCTGCACTAAGTGACCACCCCAACCAAGGCATGAACAAGGGACCACGGAACTCACAAGCACAGAGACAGGTCTTTGTGACCTCTCTCCCGGATGGGGGTGGGCATTAGAGGGCTTGGGGCTCCTCTGGACAGATTTAAATAAACTCGCAGGTTCAAGGTGATAAGGCAATTCTGTGTGAATGGCAGGCAGTGGGTACCTTTTCAGGTTCTGGAGCAACCATCACATGCCCCTGAATGACTGTGCTTGGCAACCACACAAGGACCACTCAGGGGTCAGCCAGGCCAGTCACTGGGGAGGGCAAAGGGGGTTGTAAGTTAGGTGAAGAAGCAGAGGCTCAGAGAGGCTGGACAATGTGCCCCAGGTCACAGAGCTAAGCAGCTGCAGAGAGAGAAGTCTCAGTGAGGTTGTCCCACCCCTCACCCAGTCACTTTCTGCTTCTCTCGTAATTCTGTATCTGCCTTACACACACACACACACGCATGCATGCACGCGGCACCCTGGCCTCCACAGGTGATAAAAAGACGCTGCCTCGGATAAGTTGCAAGTCACACTTTATTCACTCTCCAGGATGTCTGGTGGGATGCTGGGCAGAGGCCAGCCCCTGGGAAGGAGGCGAGGGAGGGGCACTAGCTGGAGGGGTGGAAGGCGCCCCGCTGGTGCCACTGCATGTCCCGGATGCGGCGCACGGACTGCACCTGGGGCTGGGGGGCCCCGAAGTCACCGCTGTCCTTGTAATCGCCCTTCTCCAGCAGGTACTGCAGCCCGCGATAGCCGGGGTACTGGTAGCCGACCCACCTGCAGGCCAGAGGTAGGGGGAGGGCACATGGGGAGACAGGAGACGCAGATGGAGAGAGAGACGAGGGGGATGGCTCAGCCACTAGGAAGCGTGGGCCTGCCAAGCATCCCACACTACCTGGGTGTTGAGCAGAGCACCACCACCCTTCCTGGGTCCACCCTCCGCTTTCTTCCTACCCTTGACACAGAGCTTGCTACCTCCAGAAGCAACTATTTTTTTAAGATTTTTAAGTGGACCATTTTTTTTAAAAGTCTTTACTGAATTTGTTATAATACTGCTTCTGTTTTTTTGGCCCTGAGGCCTGTGGTATCTTAGCTCCCTGATCAGACATCAAGCCCACACTCCCAGCACTGGAAGACTAAGTCTTAATCACCAGACCACCAGGGAAATTCCCAGATGCAGGCCTGGCATTGGGATCAGAGGGAGCGGTGATTTCAAGCTCACTTAAGCTTAGAGTAAGACAGGCCTCTTACCAATCTCCAGCAAGGATAAAGGCCAGTAGCAGAGGTCCCAGGAGCCCTCCGTGATCCCACCACCATTTGAAGCCATCACCATGTAGGGGGTCACTCACTGGGTGCCTGACAACTGTTACAGTCTTCTCCCCAGGAGGCATCACACAGGCCCGGCCCCCACGAACCTGCCCGGCCAGCCCCTGTGGACACCTCCAGCTCTGCCTCTCACACTCACTCCAGCCACTGTATCTCTGCAGCCCAGCCACTCTGTCCCTTGCAGAGCCCAGGGGACTCAGCAGGCTCCTCCCACCACAGGACGTTTGCACATGCTATTCTGTCTGGAGCATCCTTCCTTCTCTTTACAATTCCTACTTTCTTGAGATCTCAGCTCAAGAGCCCCTTCTTTAAGGAAGGAGACTAGATTCACATGGATTCCTAATTATAAACAGCTGCCTCCAACCAGACCTTTAGCTGCACAAGACCGAGGCCAGGTCTCTTTAACCTACCTTGAATTACTGATCACCTGTCTTAGTGCCTGACATATGACATCACTTGACAAATTGAACCACTGAATGAGTAAGTGACAAGCTCAGGAATACAGAACTGTGCACACTCCAAGAGTGTGACAAGCCCCAGAAAGCCAGTATATACTGGGAAACTAGTGCTCTTGGGGGGGAAAAGTTTTGTTTGTAACACTTTCCAGTCTCTGCGGTGTACATAAGTCTGCGATGGCTTATTTCAAGTTACCAATGATTAAACAACCTGCTCACACTAAATTCTGAAAAGTCAAGTCAGCTTTTGCAAGCTAGTACAAGTTGGCTCTAGCAAACCACTGCCCAAAGTCCATCTTCAGATTCCCAAAGAATTTGTGTTTTTCACAATGAGAAATTCCCCAATGCTGGTGACCGAGGTTTATGTGCTGAATTTGGTGGAGAACGACCCCTCCTATTTCCAACCTCGGGAATGCATGCGGAAAAAGGCCAGCATGTGCTGCGCTTCCCGTCTCTCTCAGCTCTGTAAAGACCTCTCAGTTCATTCCTTGCTTCTGATCCCCCCTCACCGCCCACCTCTGCCTTACCCTGCCCCCACCCAACATTTACTATCCTGCTCTTCGGAGTTGAGGTTAAGGCCACAATTTCTCTCTTTCAAAAGCAAGGTGTTTCCCAAAAGACAGGATGGAACTTCAGGGACTGAAAGCCACGTGCAGGTGTCTGATGATTTCAATGCCCATTTTCCAACGGGAAGGCTGGGGTCGGGAAGGTACAGGACCCCCAGAGCTTGGGGCAGAGCAGGGCTCAGCAGCTCAGAGTCTGAGCTCCTGGGGCAGGGCGAGCCAGGGCTGGGTGTGTACTCACGTGCCACTCTGCACCCGCACGGAAGACACCTTCTCCTGGTAACCGTGGGCGTGGAAGCTGGGCACGTCATCGTCTATCACCTCCATCTTCTTCCCCGTGAAGTTGGGGTTCTCATACAGGGTGATCTTGTGCTCCTGGCTGTCCTGTGGATGGGGAGCGGGGGAGTGGAAGTGTGGGTGAGGGCACCCAGGGTGCCCTGGAGTTGGGACCAGCACGCTCTGCCTGCAGCAGTCTGCCTGAGACCTCCACCACTCGAGTGTCGATGACACTGGCCAGCCACAGTGCTCCTTCTGCTGGGCTCCCTTCACGTAACAGTCACTCAGCTTCCATACTCTGGGGAGTACCTGACTCTGAAATGGCATTTTCCCTTCCCACAGCCTCAACTCCCCTTTTTAAAAGTAAATGGTAGCCATGATACATACATATGCATAGGCACATTGTGCCTCTAACAGACATAATATTTTGTCTTTCCTTCACCTCCACATATCTTCCCATTCTCCTGTTCCTCTGACATTCTTCCTCTCCGTCTAGCATTCTTTCTTTAAGGTACTCTTGGCTCAGACAGTAAAGAATCTGCCTGCAATGCAGGAGACCCAGGGTCGATCCCTGGGTCAGGTCAATCCTTGGAGAAGGGAATGGCTACCCACTCCAGTAAGCTTGCCCGGAGAATTCCATGGACAGAGGAGCCTGGTGGGCCACAGTCCATGGGATGCCAAAGAGTCAGACATGACTGAGCGATTTGGCAGATGAAAAAACTGAGACTCAGAGAAAGTGACTTGGCCAAGGTCACACACACAGCCAGGAGGACTAGAGTCAGCAGAGGAACTCAGGTCTGTAGAATGCTGAGTCCAGTGTTGCTTGATTTGGCATCAAGCAGGGGAGAAGCAGGCTGGGCTGGGGAGGTTTGGGAGTATAACTGAGCATCACTGGTCCCTTAGCCCTCACAGACCACACACCGGGAAGAATCAGGATCCGAGAAGCTCTGAAAGGTCACAAGGGCATGAGCTATGAACAAGAATAAGCTATCTTCTCTTCCACCCCCAAACCCAGAATGTCTCTGAGTACTTACAGCAGCAATCATTAGGGAGCAATTGCTCTGCAACAGGAGAGGAGTTGCATAGACCTGAACAGCACCGTCCACATAGACTAGAATGTGAATGGCACCCCATGGAGCATTTTGAATGAAGCCTGAAGCCCCTAAACTTGTGCACTGTGCCCACACTCAGGCTACGCCATAGATACTAACATCCCCACTTTGCAGATGCAGAAACTGAGGCTCATGGAGGTGAAGTGACTTATGCAAGGTCACACGGCCAGGGGCATGATGCCAGAGGGGAAGGCTCCTTCCTAGTCCCTAGACCTCTGGCTCTCAGCGGAGCAAAGAGAGGAAGACAACGAGGGACGGGGGCTCACCACTTTGATGGGCCTCAGGGAGCTGAGCGAGTCCGTCCTCCGACTGCTGGTCCATGAGTCCCAGCGGGGGTACTCACCCTTCTCAAACACGAACTGCTCCCCTTTGCAGTTGGCCTGCTCGTAGCCCACCCAGCTGCGGTAGAGACACAGAGAGACAGCAGGTCAGGCTTACTCCAGACTTCCTCTGGTGGGACCCAGGCTCCTCCCTTGGGCCCCAGAGTTTACGGTTGCTCAGTTCATCACAATGAGTAGCAGCCTCATCTAAACCGAAGCACAGCAAATCCAAGGGCAGCGTCACCTCAGTTATTCAAACCCAGCACCATGCTGGCTGCAATCATCGGGAATACAATCAAGAAATACAAAGGAAACCTAAAAGATGACCTAGCAACAAGCACAGACGTTCAGAATCCATGTCCTGGGGCCAGTGGTCTACTGGTGAATTAACAAAGAGCTCTTAAAACCAAACAAATCCAGCTTGCCAGTTTCTTTGGTGTAAATACTCCCACCAAACGGGGCTGTTTTCAAATGGCACCCCACTCCAGTATTCTTGCCTGGAAAATCCCACGGATGGAGCCTGGTAGGCTACAGTTCACGGGGTCGCGGAGTCGGACATGACTGAGCGACTTCCCCTCATGTGACATCACTGCACACGGAGTTGGGAAGAAACGTGCCTGGTTGGCTTTCGCCACTGAGAACGGGCTCCAGAACACGACTGCTTCTCAGGCTCACACACCGTGTTCACACCCACTCTCTCTGGGTCTGTTTCCTCTTTTGTTCTTGATGGTGGTCTCTGGACTCATTTTGTACAGACAGAACACCAACGGTCTTAGATCCACAAGGAGAAAAATAGTGCCTTAAAGGGAAGGACTGCCTGCCAACAGGGCAAGGCTAATAGAGGAAAGGGGACAGTCAGAAAAAGGCGGCATGGTTCATGATGCCTGGTGTTTTGGGGCGGTTCATCGCAGAGGCTAACAATCCAGCCTGGCACAGGAACAGCTGTTCAGGACAGGGGTCTAAGTCCTTAAGAGAAAGGGAGATGGTGTTTCTTGCTGCTTTCAGAACAGGATGCCTGCCCTCTTGATCTGGCAATTCTGCTTTAGGTCGCGTGTCCTTAGAAAACATCTGTCAAGAGCTTGCAGACATATGGTAAGAATGTTCATCTTGTTGTTTATAATATCAATAATAGAAACAACTTACACAGCCAGTCGGCAGGGCCTGGTTGAGGAAACTGAGTAATATTCTGTAATATTCTGGTAATATTCTGTAACAATGTGATGTTAAAAAGGGATGGAAAATAATGAGCTAGAACACAGGGTCTCAAACTTAACTGGGTAGAAACATCACTAGGCGGTTTGTGAAATGCAGATTCCTGGGCTCCAGACCCAAGAGTCTGATTCAATGGGGCAGGGAGGGGGCCCAAGAACATGTACTTCAAAGCCTCCCCCTTCTGTGACTGATGCAGATTTAGCTCCAAACAGAGCTAAAGAGCTCTTTCAAAAACATCGACATAAAATGCTCCTTAATGACACAGAAAGAATTTGAGATATCTTGCAACATTTTCAAAATGAGTTATAAAACAGTTTGTAAAGCATGATCTAACTTCTGATTAAATGTGTTTCTAATATATATTTGGTGAAATACATACAGAGAAAAATCTAAGTATATACAAACTAAAGTCAAAATCTTAATGGTTACTTCTGAGTAGTAAGATTAGAGTCATATGGGTTTTTTTACACTAAACCATTTCTCCTTAATGTTAAACAATGAACAATAAAAGTATCAAAGATAAACTTTTCAAAAGAAAGCAGAGAAGTATAAAGTCTATTTGAGAATTCTGCCATCCAAATACTAAAAAAAGAAAATCAGATGTGGTTCTTCAATGGTCAAAACCTCAGCCATCCATGCAGACACGGTCTAGGCACGTTGGTGTCCTGAGTGCATCAGGTTAGTGGGGCTGGGTGGGGCCTTCTCCTTTGGCTGTGTTGCCCACCAGCAGCCTCTGATTCAGGCAAGGTCATCACTCTCTGCAGAATGCCCTGTGAACCCTGAGGTGTGGGGCGGGTCACCCAGGACCCACACCAGACTCACTGACCCACTGGTTGGGTGTCACTGGTGGCCACCTCTGATTCTGGAGGCTCTTGCAAAGAAGGAACCATCGGGGAACCACAGAGATAGGACCCTGAAGGCTGTGCTCAACTATGTGACCTGAGAATGGCTCTGTCCAACCAGACCAGTCACCTCCCCTTCTTTCTTGGGTCTGGGGTCCCAAGCCTGCTGGCCCCCAAATGTATCAGCGAGTCTACAAAGACCAAGTTATCATCAGGAACAGGGAAGGGAGGGATGGATGCAGAGCTGGGACATCCAGCTTTAGCCTCCCAGCAGAGTGAGGACACTCTCAGAGTCAGAGACTGGCAGCTCTGCCAAAGTCCACGGGAGTCACCGTGTCCATCTCCCTGCCTCAAGGAAGTGGCTGACCCTGGCGTCAGGCTTTTCACACGGGCTCCATCCCATCATCCCCAGGAGGACACAGTTAGCCTCGTCCTACAGAGGAGGAAACTGAGGCCCAGAGAGGAAAGCTCCTGGTCCAACAGCACAGAAGTGGTAAAACCAGAGTTTGAAACCGAGCTCTATCTGACTTCAAAACACAAGCTCTCTCCAAACCCTACCAAGACCCCAAATCCTGGTCCCCTGAATGCACAGTCTAGAAGCTCAGGACAGATCCCTCCAGCTTCACAGTGTGGCCGCCTCGCCCGGCAGCCCCTGACTGAGTGAGGCCCTCCCCCCGCCCAGATACATACGGTCCAGCCTGCACCAGCACAGAGCCCGCCTTCTCCACGCCAGTCTCCTTCAGGTTGGGGCAGGGCCCATTGAGCTCATGCGAGTGGCCCTGGAAGTTCTCCTGCTCAAAGATGATGATCTGCAACAGGAGGAGAGAGTCAGACACTCATCATGACAGGGAAGAGTGAAGATAGGGCAGCAGGGTGGGGAGAGGACTCAGAGAGCCTGGAAGGATGCTGAAGGGTTCTGTGCTTGGAAATCACGAACCAAACAGAGAGTCTGATAGTCCCAGCTCCAGTGACCAGTTGTGAGACCTTGAGGCAGCATTTCACCTCTCAGAGCCTCAATTTCCCTGTCTGTAAAATGGGAAATAAAGACAGAACCT
Organism: Madoqua kirkii; assembly: GCA_006408675.1. Classification (NCBI taxonomy): domain Eukaryota; kingdom Metazoa; phylum Chordata; class Mammalia; order Artiodactyla; family Bovidae; genus Madoqua; species Madoqua kirkii. Next base: position 82,478 of record SJYC01069741.1, read on the forward strand.
ATCTCATGGGGTTGTTGGAAGGATTCAGAGGAGCACAGTGGTTAGTACACCATATTTGCTCTGCGTGTGGGAGGCGTAATCATATTAAGGGACATGCTATAAGGACCCCGAGTGGGTGAGGGGCAGAGCTGAACGTGTAGCCCAGGCCTGTCTGATGCTGTCTCCATTAGAGCACAGTTCTGGAGCCACTGTGGACCAGAGCAGGAATAGCAAAATGCTAGGTAAGCCATGCTGCTCAAGCTTCTGCCCTTGTCAGTACCAGCCTGCACCCACACTTCACCTGTAAAACTACACACACCCGTGCCTTTTTCTTAAGCCCCCATAGGTTCTGCAGGCTTTCCTCCCCCTCAGGATATCTCTTAAGATTTTACCCCGCTTGCCTCATCTGGTCCTCTCATCAGCTCAGGGACAGGCTGGCAGAATCCTTATCAGGAAAAATGAAGCTCGGCAAAATGAAAGGACTGCCCACAGATTCATAGCTAGTGCTGACTGGGAAGCAGGTAGGGATAGGGGCAGCTGCCACCTTTGATGATCGCAAAGAGAACTCAGGGTCAGATGCACTTGCCCTGGGAGCTGCCTCTGGCTGAAGAGCTGGGCTCAGGGCAGCACGCTCCCAGGGAGGGCAGCTGGAGAATCTACATGCTCAGCACTGGCTGGGTCAACATGCCCCTCTCTCCCAGGCCCGGGATTAGCCACACAAAGCAGACAAAGTCAAGGGAGGGAGGCCCAGCAGGGCTCAGATTCCATGGGCTCAATTCAGGCTTGATGCTCACTGACTCGACCACGGACGGGTCAGGAGATCTGAGCTCCAGTATCTCCTCTGCTGCATCCAGCTGTGCAACCCGAGGAAGCCACACGATCGCTCTGAGCCTCAGCTGCGCCGACTGTGAAATGGGGAATCATGCCGACTTTGTAGGCTTACTGAGAAGAATCCAGAACATGAGAGTTGAGAAGTAGTGTATTATGACCGCCCTGGCCTGGGAGACAAGGGTCGCAGGCTAAGGAGGGTGAATAAGGACAGCCTCCCCATGGATCTGAAAGGCCTCAGAGAGCACAGGAGCTCAATATTATTATTGTTGTTGCTATTTATGCATAGAGGGATGCTAAAATCCTTTTGACTTGTTCTGTCCATTTCAGCAACCACTAGATGTATACTGAACTTAGGCAACTAATCTGAATTAAAATGTGCTATTAGTTTCAAACACACATAAAATGTTGAAGATTTAGTTTGAAAAAAAGAATGTAAAATAGTCCTCTAATAATTTTTCTACTGACTATACATTAGGATATGTTGGGTTTAGTAAAATACATGGCAGTTAATCTCCCTTGTTTCTTTTTACTTTGTTAACACGGCTACTTGTTGTTTAGTCCCTAAGTTGTGTCCGACTCTTTTGCCATCCCATGGACTGTAGTCTGCCAGGCTCTTCTGTCCATGGGATTCTCTAGGCAAGAATGGCAAGTGGCTTGCCATTTCCTTCTTCAGGGGATCTTCCCAACTCAGAGATTGAACCTGAGTCTCCATCACTGTCTGGCAGATTCTTTACCACCGAGCCACCTGGGAAGCCCAACATGGCTACCAGGAAGCATTAAACTCCGTCAGTGGCTCCCATTTGAAATCAACTGGATTGGCTGCTCCAAGGCACGTCCCACTGGCCTTCTTGCTGCTCAAGCTCATCCAGCTCACTCTGACTCCTGGCCCTCTGCACTCGCCGTGCTCTCTGCCTGGACACTCTCCCCTACCCCACTCCCCGATTTTCAATACTTCCTCACTGACCTGGGCTTCTGCGCCAATGTCACCTCCTCTGAGGAGGCCTCCCTGACCTTAGCTAATATGTTCCTTGTTCAACCCAACTCTGAAGAACCCTACTTTTTTTGTTTCTTCCTAACACTTCTCATTACTTGAAGTTATGTATTTACTAGTTTATTTATCTGTCTTCTAGAAAGTAAGCCCCTTCGGCGGCAGAATGGCGCAATCTGGGTCCCAAGTCAGACAAAGAAGCAGTTCCAGGATGGAATCCATGCCTGGGGTCCCCAAAGCAGAGGGGGCTGAGCCTGTTTCTTTGCCTCTTCACAGACATCTTAGGCCCTGAGTCCAACTCTCCCCATTTTTAGGAGGAACCTGAGGCTCAGAGAGGTCAAGTGACTGGTCCAGGTCACACAGCAGGTGTGGAGTCTGGAAGCCCACCCCACCACCCATTCACAAGCCCCCTCTTAGACTGGACTGAGGGTTCACCCCAGCTTTGGGGGCCCCCTTGGGCAATGGGGTGCAGGGTAAGTCAGAGACAATTGAGTCTCCAGGGTCAGAAATATGCTGGCTGTGGGCTCGGAAGGGGCCTTCTGAATCAACACCCTCCTCCACTGTGCAAGCTGAGGAGAATATGGCCGAGAGAGAGGGACCCCAGGAAAGAAGCCACCAACCCCAACTTGTAGAAGGGAGACCGAGTCTTGGAGAGACTGTGCTTGCCACCCTGTGCCCTGACATAGTACCCACCTTGGGGTTGAGGGGCTGCGGCTTGCCCGCTTGGGTCTGGTGATCTGAGGCCATGGTGGGCTGTCCTGCGCAGGAGTGACCTGGAAGGCACGGGGGAAGCCGCAGTGAGGACCCCTCCAGGCCCTCGGCTCCCTCACTGGGGGGCCCGAGCCTCGTCATTCCAGCCCCACATCCTATTCTGTGTCTCCCTGCCTGGTTTCAGGTTCTCCGAGGGCAGTGGGGACGGCCAGCGTCTGCCTGAACGTTCGTCACTACCTCTGCTTCTTTGTGTCCAGGCGGCTCCGAGGGGGGACAAAGAAATGAGGTCTACTAAAAAATAAAGTGAGAAACTAGAACATGACCGGGGACCGACGTGGCCCCAACTGATACTACTACAGCTCAATTTCTTATACATCCATCAATATTATGCAGAAATTCTCAAGTAAGAGAAAACAGCACGGGCAGAGGAAACACACCCTGGCCATGCTTGGCCAGGCTGTAGTTCCCAATCTGCAACCTCACAAAGCTCCTCGGACTCCCTGCCCCTCACCCTCAGCACCCTCCTTGACTCCCTCTCCATCACCCGGAATCCAGAACGCTCCTCTCCACCACTGTCCTGCCCCCACGATTAGTACATACGTCTATTACAGAGCTCAGGCTACAAGAAAGCAAAGACATGAGTATCACACAACTTCAGACACTGATCGGCAGCAGCAGGAGAATTTCTTAATGATTGAGAACACCAGAAAAGTATGAACAATGGTCAAGTCTTTCCTCCCTTCCCGCAGGAGGGGCAGAGAACTCAGCCTGCGTCTTCCTGGTAAGGAGGGGAGACTGTTTCCTTCTCCAAAGGTAACATCTGGCTTCCAGAAGCTCCTTCTACACCACAGGCTAGGCCAGGATGTTCTCCCAAAAGAAGACATTCAGCTAAATGGCTTAGGAGCCAAACCAGCCCTTCTGCCCTAGGAAGCCAGCCCTCTGGGTCTGTCCCTGTGCCCAAGGCCCCACATTACTGCCCTCCACCATTGGTGCCCTCAGACTAAAGGTTAAGCTCAGTTGGTTCAGCTCAGGTGCTGCCTCTGCCGCTTACCAGCATCAGCCCCTGAGAAGGGCGTCCCCTCTCTGCCTCAGTTTTCTGCTCTGTAAGTGGGGACAGGATGGCGCCTGGTCACGTCTACGGCCAGCTTGGGACAATCCAAGTATAGAACAGAGAAAACCACAAGCACTTGACAGCGCCTGGAGCCCGCTCAGCGCTCAGTACACAGCAGTGATTGCGGCTTTACTAGAGTCCTTTCCGACCAGCTTTAGTCACCTGTGGCGGGAGCTTCCCTGAGATGCGCGGCCGCTTCCTAGCTGTCCCAAGGCAGGACACAGAGCAGGTGTCCCACGGACGTTTGTGGGTGTGGAAAGAACTGACTCACCGCCCTAGACGTAAAGCTGAACCTTCCATGGGTTTATTCCTTCCACTCACAAACCTTCAGTCATTCTCCGCTGGCAAAACGAAGATGCTGACGGACCGTTTAGTATCAGTAAAGAGCATCGCCAAAGTACACACTCTATGCCAGGCATCACGCTGGACCACTCACCTACACTGTATCCGAGCCCCACAGCAAAGGAGGTTTTAGGACCCCGGCCCCTCTCCCCATTTAACAGAAAAGAAAACTGAGGCTCAGCACCTTGAGGTCTTGGCCCCAAAGTCACCTGGTCAGAAAGCGGTAGCCTCTGGATTTGAACCCAGGTCTCCCACCCTTTCCATCAGGGAGCAGGATGAGAGCAAAAGGCAAGACAAGCAAGAGAGCCATTCTTACCAGTGACACCAGCCCCTGAGAGTGCCCGTGGAGCCTGCTGGCGGGAGGTGACATTTATACCTTCCCCAGAAGTGCCCGTGCCAAGACGGGTGACCGCTGCATCCCCGTGGAAAGCGCGGGGAGAATGCAGGATTAAGCCCACACCAAAGGCCGGGTCAGCAAATGCCCACAGACATTGTGTCTCTGCACAATAATGTCATTAGCTTTCAGATTCGGCCGCGCCAGGGTGGTCAGGCGGTCGAGCAAGAACATGCCCGCTTTGCATGCATCAGCCATCCAGCTGCCAGGCCCAGGGGCATGCTGGGTTCACTGGTGTGGTCAGTTGAGCCCTGGGGGAGGCAGACAGAAGCAAATCTCAGTGACCCTGGTAGGAAAAAACCAAAAAACCAAGGACAGGAAGGTAGTTTGGCAGGGTCCAGCACTCATCCATCCATCCATTCAACAAATATTTATCAGGCAGGGATTTGGTGCCAAGCTCTCTCCGAGGGGGCAGTGTCAGGGAGGAGACCTATTCGGGTCTGGACTATCCAGAAGGCTCTGGAGGAAGAGTCGAAGTCCTCAGAGATGGAGGGAAATGAGCCTGGGAAGCCAGGTTAGGAGGACAGCTCTAAGCAGAAGGGGACTGGGCACAACGCACTGTCGTGGTATTTCAAGAAGACCTGCAAACAAGTCAATGCATCTCCAGGGTGGCCTGGAACAGGGAGCCGGTGAGCAGAGGGCTCGGCAAGCCAGGCTGAGGAGAGGGAACGTCACCCTGAGGCCCGTGACCCTCCAAGCACCCGCTGCTCCTCAGTGGGGTGCCCTCAGGATCCTCGACCCCCTTGGTTTACAGAAGGCTCTTGATCCCCTCTGCCAGCCCCGTCACTGCCCCATGGGCACTTGGCCTTAACTGGCATGCACACCCTCTTTGTAGACAGTCTGTGCCCTGACTGAGCCCAAGGTCAGGCAGGGGAGAGGGGATACCAGCGGGGCTTGGAGACTGGGTTGGAGTGAGGGGACTCGCTCACCCCAACTTCCATGACCCTAGTACACACACACACCCCAAACTCCAGCTGTGCTGTATCTCTCTGTAGCACTCCTTACCACCTGACGTTACATTACTCATTTATCTGTTGTTTTTACAATCGGCAGATAAGCATCCTGAGGGCAAGGCCGTGGTCTGTCAGGTTGACCACCTATCGGGCTGCACCCCAAAGGTCTGTGAGCCTTGTCATTACTCGGCCTTAAGACCAAAGGAAGAGTCAGAGACAGCAGCAGGGACGTCAGTGGTTTACTGGACAGACGATCTTACACAACCCGTCCTGGAGCCATGTGTGTCCAACAGGGAGCAGGACACGGCAGAAACCTCCAGCTACTTGGAGGAGGAGGAGGCTGCCCTTTGTAGAGGGAAGCGACACAGATGGGCTCACCAGTTACTAGGGACCAGTGAAGCCCTGTAGTTGAAGGACTGGGTGGTCACATGAGTAAAGCAGGGGCTGGCCAAGCAGCAGATGGACAGGAAGCAAGAGGACAGCCATCTTGAGTCGTCTCACCATACATGTCTCCCCTACATCCTCGTACGACCCTTACAATGCTGGTCCACCCCTCTTCCCTGATATCCCTGGGATCAGGTAAAGTCAAACAGCACAAATGCAATCCAGACACCAGCAGCTAGGGAGCATCACCAGTAATCCAGGTGCTCATTGGATCCAAATTCCAGCAGACAACCACAACAGCATCTCGCTGTGGACCCAGCAATGAGGCCACCATTGTCGCCCAGTCTGTGAACAGATTCCCTCCACTCAGACCAAGGAAGAAATGTAAGATGTTCAACAGGCACACAGGGAAGATCACGGTCATGAAGTGACATACAGTGGCAAGCGGCTGCAGCGCTGAGATGACCTCACCTACCTGAGTCTCTGTCCTGCCTGCATGTCCAACTCTTTTGCAGCCCATGGTCTGTATCCCTCCAGGCTCCTCTGTCCGTGGGATTTCCCAGGCAGGAATACTGGGCTGGGTTGCCATTTCCTTTTCCAGGGGATCTTCCTAACTGAGGGATCTAACTCGTGACTCTGGCATTGGCAGGCAGGTTCTTTACCACTGAACCACCAGGGAAGCCCATTTTCTCCAATAGGCGCCCAGGTTAATTACTGTCACAGCCTTAGGTGGGGCCAGGGAGAGGAAAAGTGAAATCTGTAAACCCCTTTCTAATCCTATTCCTCGGGAGGCAACAAAGACAACCCAGAGGGACTTACCTGCCAGTCTCAGGCTCAACAGGGGGCAGATTCTGTGTCAAGGGCAAAAGGCAAAAGGGAGCTCTTGGTTGGCAATGCTCCTCTGGTGTCAACAGGTGAGCTCAGATTGTGTTGACTATAGTTCTGGGTTGTCATGGCATGGCACTGGGACGATGATCCTGGGATGCTCAGTGACAGTTCACAGGCTGGAGTCAGCCTCCTGGCCCAAGTGCTGAGAGCAAGCTCCCCTCTCAAGGGGTCTTTCTTAAGGGGTCTTTTCATAGTCCGGCAGCAGCAGAGTTTGTAGAGCAGGTGGAAAAGCCAGTGTATGGTATTTTTAATGGCCCATTCCTGGACTTCATGGGCCTTAGTCGCAATCTATGTCCAAGAGGGTCCCGTAGGTCACACACGGCTGTTCTAGACCCCAAACAATGGTTGTGGTGCTCGAAGACTCTGGTTACATTTTGTAACGTCTCCCACCTGTTGTAACACCTCATAGCCGATGTGTAGCCATGGTCCCGGCCCCCTACATCGCTGCTCTGCCCCCTCCTGCCGCCAGGAACGGGGTGGGGGGCGTGGTTTGGGGAGTGGGCTTGTCTTACCCAACCAGGTAACCCCCAAGTGTGGGACAGGTAATCCTCGCCTTTCGTCTGTATTCACCAGCCAACCTCCGGCAGTCAGAGGACCCCCGAGCACGGAGCTGCCACCTTTAAACTGGAAAGAGACTCTGAGTTGAACAGGCCACACTCGATCTCATGGAAGAGAAAGACGCCTCTCGTGGTGGTCAGCTACTCAGGGGGCCCTGTGGGCGCCACCTCAGGTCACCCCCACAACTTTCCATCCCCGTCCTCACTTCCCGATGCCCACACACTCACGAGTTTCCTCAGCCTCTTACAACCATTAGTGAGCCTTGCAGTTGCCCAGCCTTGACCCTGGAGACAGAGAGACATCAACAGTTATGGGACAGGGGACCTCACACAGCAGGAGGAAGGGGTCCTGAGGCAACAGCCCCACTTCGGATGGCAAGGGGCCAGCGCAACATGGCGGCGCTCCTCACCTGGGGGAGGCAGAAGAGAGGCTGCCCTTGATTGGAGGAATCGATGTCACGTGGGCTCACTGGTTACCAGGGAAACCAGCCCCTTGAGCACGCCCCTCACAACCCCCAGGTTAATAATCATCCAGGTGTTTCCCTTTAGTAAACTAGCCCCTGGAGCTGTTCTGGCCTCAGGATTAGAACCATCCGTGGCTAGGGCAGAAGGTAGGCACGTGCACGGTCTCCTGTGTGGGTGCAGCTGAAGCCGAGGCTGGTGGAGCAAGGGAGGCGGGTACAGAGAACAAGAGAACAGCCATCTTGACTTTTTAAGACTCTTTTGTTGTGGACCATTTTTAAAGCTTTATGGAATTTGTTACAGTATTGCTTGTTTTATGGTTTGGCTTTTTGACTAACAGGCATGTATAGGATCTTAGCTCACCAACCAGGGATTGAACTTGCAACCCCCTGCGTTGGAAGGCAAAGTCCTAACCACTGGACTGTCAGAGAAGTCCCAAGAGAACCACCATCTTGAATGGCCTGGTCGCATACCAGCCCTAAAGCCCAGTGCAACATAGCTGGGGCTTGTTTTGGCTTCCTGGACTACCAAAACCAAGGGCCCCAAACTAGCAGCTTGAAACAGCAGAATTTGGGGATGTAAAATGGTGCGGCCTCTGTGAAAACAACACAGCAGTTCCTGAAAAATTAAGCATAGGGTTCCGTGTGCGTGCGTGCTAAGCCGCTTCAGTCGTGTCTGACTCTTTGCAATCCCGTGGACTGTAGTCCACCAGGCTCCTCTGTCCATGGGATTCTCCAGGCAAGAGTACTGGAGTGGGCTGCCATGCCCTCCTCATAGGATTCCCATATGAGCCAGCAATTCCGGGAGTGCACCCGCGAGAAGTAAGCCAGAGACGCCAGCAGGTATTTGTATAATGCGCCCGTGTTCATGGCAGCAGCGTCACAATGCGAGAAGGTGGAAACAGCCCAAATGCTCACTGACAGTTGAATGGATCAACAAAATGAGCTCTAGCCTTACAATGGGATGTCACTCAGCCTTGAAAGGGAAGAACATTCTGACACAGACTACAACCCGGATGAAACCTGACATTATGTTAACTGACAGAAGCCAGGTACAAATACAGTATGGTTCCACTCAGATGAGATTATTCGTGCAGTTAAAGACTCAAAGCAGGATCTGGCTGCCAGGCTCTGGAGGGAGGGGTGCCTGGGGAATTACGGTCTCATGAGTGCAGAGTTTCAGTTCTGCCAGATGAAAAACACTTCTGAAGATGGATGGAAACGATGATCACAAGAGAACGTGAATGTATTTAATGCCACTAAAACGAATACTTAAAAGTGGCTAAAATGGTAAATTTAATGTTATGACTATTTTATCACAATAAAAATAATGTTACATAAAGACTTCCAGAAATATATTGTCTCATAGTTCTGGAAGCTGAAAGTCTTAAATCACCTTCTTTTTAAGATTTTTTAAAATTGAAGTACAGTTGATTTACAAGGTTGTGTTAATTTCTGCTGTACAGTCAAGTGATTCAGTTATACATGTTATGTATTTTTCTTTTTTAAAATATTATTTTCCATTGTGGTTAACACAGGCCATGGATTACAGTTCTGTGCTAACAGCAGGGCCTTGTTGTTTATCTGTTCTACAGATAAAAGCTTACATCTGCTAACCCCAGCCTCCCACTCCAGCCCTCCCTCAGCCCCTGCCCTCGGCAACTGCAAGTCTGCTTTCTATCTCCATGAGGCTGTTTTGTAGACAGACTCATTTGTGTCAGTCATAGACTCCACGTGTGCCAGGGTCCAGCCCCTGCAGGATCCAGGGAAATCCGAAGGAGAAATGGCGTCAGTGATTGATTTAGAGAGAGATAAGGAAAGAATGTTGAAGATAAGAAAATAGAGGAGAGAAAGAGACTGATATTCCTTGGTTTACATAGAGAACCCATAAAACTCCGAGACAAGAAGTTTGCCCTGTTCACGGAGGCCACAGGTGCCCTCCCGGTCTCCCCTAGGAGTGAAGACGCAGAATGTCTTTCCGTTCAGGTCTTAGAAACCCGAGCAGATAAGTTAGCACAGGGAGCCTCTATGCTCCAAGGGATCAACCTGAAAAAAGAAAGTAAGAGAAAGAAAATGACTGACACAGGGTGACCAAGCTGTTTTGGTGAGTGAGGCCCAATAGCTTTATTTTCAAAAGGTACTTTTATACTTTTTTGTACATAGAGGGAAATGAAAGATGCAAGGTCATACAGAGTCAGCCCAAACATTCCAGCAGTTTTGCCCTTATCAAAACGACGGTTTTTTCTGCATACCTTTCCCACAAATGATGTTGTGTATAGTATCTTCTGGCCTTGGAGGACTGTGAACATTTTATGACCCTCTTTTTATAAAGATTGCTCAACCAGAAAACTTATTTTCCCTCAAAGTGTTTTTTCTTTATATTTCTAATCTACGTCAGCCTCAGAAAATGCCAAACAGAGTTACATTTCTCACAGAGTAAAGGTGCAGTGAATTACAAGAAAGAACCAATTAGCTCAACGATCTAATGTGGTTAAATTCAAGGCTACACTTGTTTATCTTACATTCTCACTATGTTAACTAATGCATTCTCAGGTGCACAGTGGATAAGAGACATGGGAACTTAGCAACAAGCATTGGCCCAATAATGAAATCCTACACCAGCACTACTCTAATAACTTTTAACTCTTTGAAAGGCTCTATGTTTTAGGCTTTCCGTGCCTCTCACAGTTGGGAGGCTGTAAATAATCATATGCGTAGCTGCAAGAGTCTGGATATATCTGCCAAGCAAGCTAGAATGCTAACAGAGGGGGTTTGATTTGAAATGTTCCTCTCATGTCCAGGAGACTTACTAGCTAGAGCCCTAAGTTGATTTTCTCCAGAGAAAGGTGGTCAGGGTTCAGTTCACTTCAGTCGCTCAGTCATGTCTGACTCTTCGCGACCGCATGAATCGCAGCACGCCAGGCCTCCCTGTCCATCACCATCTCCTGGAGATCACCCAGCCCCCTGTTAATGTCAGAGGAGTTGGTGAAAGTCATGAAATAGTAACACAGACAGATTCTGGTTTGGGGGTAGATGCTTGAGAAAGCCTAGGGAGTCCCTTGAGTTCTGAAGCCTTGCTTAACAGTTCTCTTCCACATGACCTTGTCATGGGTGGGATCTCCCATGGCGGCTCCCGGCACACGTGTATGTGATGTATATAGTATTTGTCTGTCTTCTTTCTGGAGAACTCCAGTTAGTTCTAGCTGCACTCGTGGTGCTGCAAATAGCATCATCTCATTCCTTTTTATGGCTAAGTCACATTCCATTGCATAGATGCACCTCCTCCTCTTTATCCGTTCATCTGTCGATGGACATTTAGGTTGGTTCTGGCCTTGACTAGTCATAGTGCTGCTGTGGACATGGGTGCATGTATCTCTCTGAATTACAGTTTTGTCTGGATATATGCCCAGGAGTGGGATTGCTGGGTTATATGACAACTCTATTTTTAGTTAAAATCACCTTTTTGTTGCTACAAAGGGGAGTTTGATCCTTAGATATAAAAGGAACTAAAGCCAGAAGGAGCCTCAGAGGCCACCTATGTCAAGAGAACTCATCCCTTCTTTCAGCACCAACACTCCCTTCTCATGACAATTATTTTGTGACATTCTATTCATCTCTTTAAATAAAATTGAAACTATAACTCACATATGTACATAAACTTTCAGAATGAATTAATAATAAGATATCCTAACTATAAAGGAATAAATAAAAGGAAACATAATAGTATATACTTCAATAGAAATAGAGTTGGACATAGCTATACAAGAATGATCGGAGAAGACAATGGCACCCCACTCCAGTACTCTTGCCTGGAAAATCCCATGGACAGACGAGCCTGGTAGGCTGCAATACATGGGGTTGCTAAGAGTCCGGCACGACTGAGTGACTTCACTTTTGCTTTTCACTTTCATTCATTGGAGAAGGAAATGGCAACCCACTCCAGTATTATTGCCTGGAGAATCCCCGGGATGGGGGAGCCTGGCGGGCTACAGTCCATGGGATCGCAAAGAGTTGGACATGACTGAAGCAACTTAGCAGCAGCAGCAGCAGCAGCAGCAGCAGCAGTAGCAAACAAGAATGATATAAACAAAGAGTTAGGTATTTGTGCTTCTTACAATGGACAAGTTTGGATAGGAAGGTAATAGTAAACTGAATGTGTGTTTGACAATTTCACATGCCCAGGAGGAATCTTTTTGAACATAATACAGCCAGACATGCAAATTGGCCCAGTGGTGATTTATTGGTGATGCACACTGCAGGCAACATCACTGCGGGCCTCACGATTTTTCCAAAATGGGGAGGAATGCTTGGTCAAGTTCCCACTGGGGTATTTACACACCAGTTCCTGTTAGCTGTTCGATGAGGGCTGCTCCTTGTAGGTATTAATTCCCCGGAATTCCAGCTGCCCCTGGGCACACAGGCATGCAGAGGCTGGCAGCTGGAAGTGGCCCTCACATGCCACCACTGCAAGTTCTAAGGGCTATGGAGATCCACACACCATCCAGGGGCAGATAAATGACATCCAGGGGAAAAACTGGCAGCAGGAAGTGGCAGGAGGACCCCCAGAGAACCTGGCTTGGGGAGCGCCTTCATTGAGGCTCGCTCCTTGGACCTGCAGAAGAAGGATGCCCGCCCAGTCTGCTGCCCAGCTACCGGGAGTCCTTGGGCTACAGTGCAGTCCTGTCTCCCTGAGTCCTGCTCACTCCCGGGTCCCGTTCTCCCCATGAAGTCTTGCCACAGCTTGGATTCCCCAAGCTTGGCCACGGAGCCTGGCTGACCTTATTCTCTTGCTTGCGCTGCTGTCCTTGGGATGCCGTCCCCTGTCACTGAGTCACCTCTCTGGATCATACAACCACAGAGCCCATCTCTAGGCTGATCATTTTTAAAGATGTGACAGAAGAGGGTGAATATTTTTGGAGCCCATAGTTTATCTACTGTTCTCATCCCTCTCTGCAAATAAAGCGCCCTAGATAGATAGTGCTATTAACTTCACGTTACAGATGAGGTGATGGAGGCACAGAGAGGGTAAATGGCTTGCCCACAGGCACACAGAAGATGATGGAGCCTCAGGAGGAACTAAGTGATGTGGATCCAAGGCCCATCTGGGTCACCGTGCCTCTAACCACCAGTCTACGAGGTCTCTCAATTAAGCTAAATGATTTCCTGGTTCTGAACCTTGACCTTTTCTCACTGAGGGATGCTCTTGTTTTGCTGTGCCATTCAGGCCCTGCCCCTGCACCAACTGGAATTTGAGTCTAGGTTGGAATTAAGAGCAGTCTTTTTGGGGTTATGCAGCCTGGGGTCAAATCCCAGCACTGCAGCTCGCTGGGCTGTGTGACCTCGGCAGTTGGCTGTCCCTCTCTGTGCTTCCTGGGCCTTTAAGAGGATTGATCCAAAGTAAAAAGTCCATTTGAGGGGGCTTCCCTTGCTGCTTGGTGGTAAAGAATCAGCCTGCCAATGCAGGAGACCTGGGTTCAATCCCTGGTTCGGGAAGATCCCCCACGCCGCCGCAACTAAGCCCGTGTGCCACACGACTGTGTGCCCACGTGCCAAAACGACTGGGCCCGCACGCCACTGCCACTGACGCCCGAGCGGCCTGGAGCCTGTGCTCTGCAACACGAGGAGCCAGCACAATGGGGAGCCCAGCACCGCAGCACGAGAGTAACCCCCACTGTCGACAGATCGAGAAAAGCCCACGCGGCAGCGAAGACCCAGCACCGCCAACAATAAATAGATGAAATTTATTTTATTCATATCTTTTGAAAAAAATAATTCGAGGTGACTTCTCCGCTGTGCGTTTCTTTTCACCAGGCAGGCTGAAGGAACTGAATAAATCGCCCTGTTTTTCATGTCTTCCTGGGGCCCCATAGGCCTCCCCCACAGCAGCTGCCTCGGCCATGGGGAGGCCGGGAGTGGTGGGGAGGGAATCTGAGTGCCACAGGGGAGCAAAGTCGGGGGACTTCTGGAGGTGGGAGGGGTGGGGATGGTCTCCGGGAAGCCAGCTGGCACCTGTCCAGCCAGACAGTCCCTCCTCTTCCCACGGTGGGGGAAGGAGGTCAGAGGAGACTCATTGTGGACCCGGCTCTGCTTGGCAACCCCCTTGGGCCGGAGGAAGCCACTGAGGCTCAGAGCAGTGATGGTCAGGAGTCGGGGGTGGGGTGGGGGCTCAGCCGTCAAACTGAAGCTGCAGAAGGGCAGGGGGCGGCCACTGAGCAAGGAAGAGAGACGGTCGGGGCACCACGTCATCTCAGCTCACCCCGATCTCTGCAGGAGCCTCCCGACCCATCTCCCTGCCTCCCTCTCGGCCCCACTGTCTGTGTTCTGGGCCCCAGCCAGAGTGGTCCTGTTAAACCTAAAGGCAGACCATTCAGACTCGCCTCGTTCAAACTCTCCGTGGCTCCCACCTCCTGGAGAAGAGTCAGAGTTTGCCAGGGTCGGTAGAGCCCGACACGCTGACCTTAACTCCCTCTCTGACCCCTCGCAATCTCTCAGGTGACACATTCCAGACCCACTGGCCTCCCACTGCTGTGCTGGAGCAACACTGCTGTGTCTCCAACCCTCAGCTGCAAAGCCTGTTCTCCTTCCACCCGGAATGTTCCCCCAGCTCACTTAGGTCTGAGCTCAAATGTCACCTCCTCAGAGTGGAGTTCTCTGACCACCACCCCATCACCCCGCATCCTTGAGTCCCACTTTCTTGTCCTTAACCTTGGCCACCTCCTGGCGTTGTGGTCAAACTTGCCCACTTATGTTCGGGCTCTCACAGAAGGTGAGCTCCGTGAGGGCGGGACTTTTGTTCGGTTCTCTGCTGTGACCTCAGGCCTTGAACAGGACCTGGCATTTGTCAAATACGTTAAAGAAAACAGAGACAGAGAGATGGAGGGGGGATGATGGACAGGAGGATGGGCAAGGAGAAGGGTGGATGGATTAATGGGTGAGAGGGTGGCCGCAAGGGTGGCTGCCTGGATGGATGGAGGGAGGGAGGGAGGGGTGGATGGATGAATGGATGAATGACTATCGGATGGAAGGATGGAGAGAAGGAAGAACCTCAGGAACGGAAAGAAAGATGAGCGGGTAGAAGGATGGATAAACCAATGGACAGAAGAAAACAGAAATACGGAAGGAAGACTAAAGGATGGACGGATGGACAGACTGCCAGATGGAGACACAGGCGGACAGACACGGTATCAGGGCTCACCTGATGAGAACCGGGGCTCGGAGTGGGAGCATAGCTCCCAGCCTTCCCGTGGGGCTCTCAAAACCCTCCCCCGCAGCCTCCCTCGCCCTGCCCCTCCCGGCTCCACCCCGGGCCCGCCCCCTCATGCAGTGACCAGCTGAGGAGCATGGCAGGTGGGGGGCCGGCCCCAGGCTTTATTGAGCAGATTCGGGGGAAGGGTGGCCCGGCAGGCCCTCACCCCGGCCCTGGAGCCTCCTCTTCTTGCCTTCGCTGCCCCCCGGTGCGGGCCTGGGCCTCTGGGGCCTGGGCGCCCTTCAGCTGCTGAGGAACACGCCTCGCTTGTGCCACTTCTGGTCGCGGATGCGGCGCACGGACTGCAGCTGCGGCTGGTTCGCGTCCCACTCGTTCCAGTGGCGGTACTCGCCCCGCTCGAACACATACTGGCGCCCGCGGTAGCCCGGGAACTCGTAGCCAACCCACCTGCAGGGAAGTGAGGTCAGCGTGAGAAGCCTCCAGGCTCTCGCCTCCCAGCCAGACCCAGTCTTTGAAAACCAGCCCTGAGCCTGCTCTCCACCTGGGCGAATCCATCCTTGGCTTCCCAGTGCCCTGGGGATGAATTTAAACTCCTAGCCCTGCTCACAAACGAGACTCTAGCCTTACCTCTCATTCCCTCTTCATACCCCACACTCCAGCCCGTCTCAGCCTCTCCCTGAACCCGCATGTCTCTGAGCCTTTACACCTGCTCTTCCTTCTGCCTGGAATGCTGTTCCT